>SEMN01001715.1:0-31575 GCA_005408345.1 Macquaria australasica
AAGCGGTATTGAAAATGGATGGATATATATAATGTATTTGATGCCATTATCATTCTTACTATTTGGTTGAAAATAGCCTAATGACAATCTCACTTGGGGTTAAAATTAAGTGTTACCTTAAATACATTATTATTATTATTATTATCATTATCATCATCATCATCATTATTTCATGATAATAATTAGTTATTTATTTTGAACGGTCTCTGCTCTGGGAGAGGTAGAGGAGGGTTTAACTTTTAGCCCAAAAACTGGCATTTTCCATCATCAGCTGCATGGATTGTTCTGGGTAAATCTAGCTCGCTACTACCGTCACCTTCTTCACCTTCAACTGAGATTTTGGGAGGACTAGGTGGATTTGCTGGAGCTGCATCTGCATGACGAGCAGAACTGTTTATTGATTAAAGTATGGATTAGATTTCGGCTAAATTACAAAATGTAATGGCTGTAAGATGTTGTAAGTGGACAATGTTGATCTATAAGGTGTATTTAAGGGAAATCAAACCACCAGAGTGATATTATTGTACTGTAGCTATCTTGCAACTGGCTTCAACATTAAGCCAGGATAATACTAACGAAATAATGTGCAGGTTTTCATTGGCACTACATGGGACTTGCCTTTCTCTGAGAAAAATTGGGTAACAAATTGTCGCCCTTTGTTGTCCCTTTCAGCCCTTTTCTGCCTGTCTTTCCATTTCTGGCATCCTGATTTTGGTTTTGAGCTTGACATTGTGTACAAACAGCGCCAGGCGGGCGCTCTAAACACAGGCCGAGATAGACTGTCGGCTAGTTTACACTGTTCCTGACTCATAAGCGCATTTCATGTTTGTACTGAGGGGTGTGATATGGCAGCCTGCCTGGATGGTTTTAGCAAAAAAAGAATGGACAAACACACCATAGTTTTATTTCTGAAATTCCAAGAGGCTAAAACATTATATTAGGGTCCCTAAATAATTTCCTCAGATATTTAATGTTCTATGTTCATGTAATATTTTTCACGGCCCCCGTCAGCCCAGGGCCCTTGGAATAATTCTAGCTTTCCTCCACTTTAGCCCCCCCCCCAATCTACCACTGAAAAATACAAACCAAGCTGAAGGTTACTACTGTTGAATGTCTGTTAAGAGTGCAGAATTGAGGTTCCGCAGTGACGTTACCATCTATTATCGATACACCAAGCCCATAAACAGCAATGGCTCATTCATTGTTTTTTCATGAATCATTTATTAAATACAGCTGGTTTTCACCTGATGACTACTTGTCCTACCCAAGCTCTAGAGTTAGAGAGATATGGTGGTAAAATAAGGAAAAAACCATCTCAGGTATGCTTCAAATGAAGGCATGTATGTACATACTGTATAACCTCAGCTCAGCTGGGGAAACGGCTAGGTCTAGCAACCTGGACAATGCTCTTACAGTGCCATGGTAATTTAAAAAAAAAAATTAAAACAAAATCATGAATTTAACATGCGGCTACTGACACGCCACCTCTTGTCCATATATTGAGTTCAGTTTTATCCCACATAATGAGCCCTGTTAATTATGACAAAGACGCTGGTCAAACACACTGTTTCAGTATGATCACATCTGAAAAAGGATCACTGTGGAAAAAAGCCAATTCTGATTCTGTTTAGTTCACATATGAACTTAAGTACAATAGTAAGTACAATAGTAACTTCTTCAGTAGCCTTTGTTTTCCTACTTGTTTTTTCTTCCTGCCACTATGGCAGCTGTTACAGGCTGTGATGTGAACTGCAGGACCTCAATAATAGGAGGAGACTTGCTTTGACCAAAAAAACACAGAAACAGGATGTTTTAAGGTGTACAGTCAGTCTAATGGATGATTGTGTATTGCTGTCCAGAACTTCTGCCAGACGAGGCAGGCCTAGTCTAGGCAAGCAGTCAGCAAAGCAAGGTCATTCATTGGTGCCTCAGCTGCCCTGTGGTAATGGAGCAGCCCTCTCTCATTGATCATTTCCAATAGTGCTATTTAGAAATGATAATTTCTGCTGTCCCTCAGTAAACAGGATTAGGTCAATTAATCACATTTACAGATTAGTTTGTCCTCTCTTATTGATCATCCCTTTGATGCTGCTGAATGATCAATGCAAACACGCTTATGCACGGCAAATCCTGTTTTAAAAATGAGCATCGATGGCAGATATAATCTTTTAATCTGAGATATTTTAATCTGGGAAGTGAGAGGGTTTTTTGGGGGATGGTTTGGGAGATAAATAGCTTTCAGAAAAATTATATCTTAACGGACCATATCAAATCCACCAATTTAATGCATTAGATTAGGTATGTGTTACGAACTGTAATGGTAGAATCTGTTTAATTCTATCTGTACTGAATTAGTAGCTGTACCGTATACCGTATCTGTCCGTAAATATAACTCGCCTTTTTCCAAAGTGACAGGTATCATGTTGTTTGAAAATGTCTTTATTGTGTCAGTTTCAGAAGAACTAACAGATTCATACTTTAGGGCATGTTAGAAGGTTGTTTTAAGGACAGCAAAGCCGCCATTTTTTTCTTGTTGTCATTTGCCTGCCTTGTTGCTGTATGTAAGTAAGTGTATGAAAAAGACTACGACATGCCCATAGCTTATGATCATGGGGGTGGGGGGTGGGTTTATTCTTCTGACCTGCTTTATCTGGGAGGGTGACCCCTGTGGCTTAGCTGCCCCCTAAAACAAAGAGTCCTGAGCAGGGGTTTAGAGGCCCATGCTCTTCCTCTTGGGACAATGCCTCCTCCCTCTATCTGTCAGATATGCTACTTTGTATGTCTTTGTTCTAGTCTTGTTAGAATCAGTAGCTGACAGTGGTCACAGACTGATCTGAGGAGATGAAATGGATCTCAGTAGTCTGAGTAACACCACAGAGGGTCCACATTTTCTCTCTGTGTGGCTTTTGATCACCCTCTTTCTCAAATAACCTGCCTTTTTCTTTTTTTCCTATTGCACAGCTACACACTTTACTACAACTAGAGCTGCAACGATTAGTTGATTCATCAATTAATCAACAGAAAATGAATCACTAATTGTTTGTCATTTTTAAGTAACATTGACAAAAATTCTCTGGTTTCAGCTACCGAAATTTGATGATTTACTGATTTGTTTAGTTTTCTATCATTGTAAATTAAATATGTTTGGGGTTTGGACTGTTAGTCGGGCAAAACAAGGCGTTTGAAGACCTCACCTTGGACTCTGAGAAACTGTAATGAGAGGGGACAAAACAATTAATTAAAATAAAAGAAATCCACAGATTACTCAATAATGAAAAAAATTGTTTGTTGCAGCCCAAATACAATGTTCTTATTTTGGTAGTTTTAAACAAGCCTCCAGGTTACCTAAACTTATTTGGGAGTGAAAACGAAGGTGAATGGTACAGTTATTACCCAAACTGTCCATTGTAAACATCCTTCACAGTTTATAGACCCACTTCCTTCTTCTACTTTGACTAGGAGTGGAAATCTTTGTCACAATTCGATTCAGAATCAGTTCTCGATTGAAAAACTATTCCTGATTCAGTGAATAGAAAAGGGGACTCAGGGTCTTAGTTCAGTTCACTGTGTGCCAAACCATTCACCCCTGTCCTTAGTCCACAAAATTTGCTGTTTTTAGTTTACTATTTGGAACAGTGGCATGTACTGTAAGGATTCCTCCATGCAGTCTTCTAACAGGCCTCTGTGGGTGAGCTGCACAAAGAAAATGGTGCATCTCTTGCATTACATGGTCTGAACTGGGTTATTCATTTTCCCTCTTTCCCACATCTGCAATCTTTTTGTTTTACATTTTGTCTTTATGTGGATTGTAATTGCCATATTGCATCCCTTTATGGACATGAATGAGAATTTTTATAATACATTTAGGCTTTTCTCCTAGCTTGTGATGGCCTCTGCAACATTCAGTGGACGTGCTTTCAAAATGAGATTAACTTTCTAGTGGCATGTAATTGGCCCCAGTGTTCCAGCCTTGAGCTGGCCTATACAGAGATCACTTGAGTACACAGGAACACATTAAGACACATAACCACAGCACTCCTCCTGCAACCACCCATTGAGTGAGTAAGAGCATTAAAGTGTTGAGACACAAGATGTGTGTGATTTGCTACTGATCTTATAGTTGAGTTCCAGAAATGTATTTGAGCTTCATTGCAAGTGGAGATGGACATGTTGGCTGGGGATTTTTATTTCTGAATGAGGCACTTTCCCAGCTTGAAAGATTAAACTTGGTTCTCTGACCCGTTGCTGTAGAGTCTGAGACTGAGCAGAAACCCACCAGAGCAGTGATATAATAAACATATAGTAGTATTTAGAACCAGTAATTTTCCAATACTACTACACAAGCACGAAGGTACACATCAGTTAACTACATTCAGTAATGCAATTAGTAATAAAAAGCATTTTGGTAGGCTCCCACCTTATTTTTTCACAACTTACATGTACAGGAGGTCCTGATTCAAAACTATAAAGATGATAATCTTAAATTACTGGTATGATATGCATAAAAGTTTAAGAGATTTCACCTCCTGAAATTAACATGCTGTGATCAGCCATATTGTTTCAGTTAAGACGACTTATCTCGTCTTGTTGGACTGCAAAAACATGTGAATACACTGAGTGGTCAAATGTCATGAATAAATTGAGGTGAAAATTTTGCTTGTGTTCAGTCTGAACACACTCTAAGAAAAAATAGAAAAACTCGATTCTCTCAGTTCTCAAAAAATAGTATGGTATATATGTCCTTTGTTTTCTCTTCCATATAAGTTTGACTTGGAGGATTGTTCCAAACCTGTGTGGAAGAAGAAAAAAAAAGCCTCTAAGGTGCATGGGAGACGAGAGAAATTTGTGTTATATCTACAATATCACCTGAGCTGTTTCAGTGAGACAGATGCTTATTTGATTATATTGCACATGACAGTCCAATGCAGAATCCATAATCAAGGTATCAAGGTTCATTTATTTGTCATTTTACAACACAGGGTTGCACAATGAAATGTAAATTGTAGCCCCTTCATTCTACACTCGCGTCGAACATATACAAATATTTAAATTCTAAAAGAATAAAATAAAAACAATATATACAGTTACTTATATACATATATACTAGGGATGCACGATATATCGGCAATCATATCGGTATCGGCCGATGTTAGTCATTTTTTCCACATATCGGCATCGGTCCTATGAGCAAAACTGATGTGATGTGAACAACCGATGATTATTTCCATCTAGGTTTTTTTTTGTTTGTTTTTTTGGCCACGCGGAGTTTATTTGCGCATGTGTTTGTGACGCAGCACAGGATTGTGGGTTACGTTACTTGCAGGAGAGAAGCAATGTCAGCGGTCTGGGTATTTTTCACGGTGTCAAAAGAAGACACTCGATTTGCAGTATACAATACTTGCAAGGGCGAAGTAATGCGAGGAGGATGCCGTGTCAAATCATTCAACCCCACCAATTTAATAACTCATTTGAAGAACCGCCATCCAGAAGTTCACAAACAGTATCAGGAACAAGCTAACGCTATCAAACAGCCAAAAACGAAAACAGCAGCAGCAGCCGCCGTTGGGAGCCCAATACAGCAAGCACTCGACAAAACAAAGACATTTGCCAAGGACAGCGCAAAGTACAAGTCAATCACAAACAAGGTAATGGAGATGATTGCTCTTGACGACCAGCCGTTTTCCATAGTGGAGGACCGAGGATTTCGCCAGTTGATGGAGCACACTGAACCCCGCTACAGCCTTCCAAGTCGACGTTACTTTTCCGACGTTTCCCTCCCTGCTTTGCACGACGTGGTAGCAACACATATCCACAAGTTGTTGGACAGCAATGTGAATGACATTGGCTTCACGACGGATATATGGAGCTCCGACGTAAGTCAGATGAGTATGTTGAGCCTTACTGCTCAATGGATCGATGATAACTTTGAAATCAAGAGAGCTGTGTTGCATGCACAAGAATTTACTGGCTCGCACACAGGGACTACTATAGCTAGTGCGTTTGACAGCATGTTTGCTCAGTGGAAAATACCGAAAGAGAATGTGCACGTTGTGCTTCGTGACAACGCACGAAATATGCAGAAGGCAATGGACGAGTGTGGTGTTAAAAGCCTCGGCTGCATGGCTCATACACTGCAGCTAGCTGTACATGACGGAGTATTAAGCCAGCGAAGCATCTCTGACTGTTTGGCTATTGGAAGGAAAATAGTCGGACATTTTCGCCACTCTCAACTTGCCACCTCTCAGCTGAGAGACGTACAGAAAGAGTTGGGCATGAAAACCAAGATGCTACAACAAGATGTCGCAACCAAATGGAATAGTACATACTATATGATGAAAAGACTACTGGACCAGAAGGGCGCACTTGGTGTGTATGGGGCAGATCATGAGCTTCCCGCCTCTCTCAGCGCATACCAGTGGGGCCTCGTTGAAAATGTGACCACGCTTCTCGCTCCATTCGAACAGTTAACGAGAGAGATAAGCTCACATTTGGCTACTACTGCTGACGTGATTCCCTCGGTTGTGGCACTGAGACGTTTGCTGAGCAAGGCAGCTGAAACATAGCGGGGTCTGCACAGCAAAGAGCACTCTACTAGAAGCTGTGAACGACCGATTTGGAAGCACTTTCTCCGAGCCACTTTACTACTTGGCAACGATCCTGGACCCAAGGTACAAAGACCGCTATTTTGATAGTCACCACCTAAAGGCAGTAAATATGTTAAAGAAGCAAGTGGACAAGATGATGCACACCAACAGAGCCACCTGATACAGAAGAATTGCAAGAAAAGAAGATGCGTACAGAAAAAGATGGGGGTGGACAGTCGCTGCTGGACATGTATGATGAAATTCTGGTGGAAAACTCAGCCATGTAACAGCAGGCATGCCAGACAAGCCCAACAAGTGTGCAGGTATCAGACCCAATCTTTTATTCAAATAACCAAGTCTGTTAAATTCCTTTGTGTAATGAAATTGTTATTAACATACTGTACATTCTCTTGATTTACTAAATGAATAGATTTACTTAAATGAAAAAGCTAATTGTCCTAAGGTAGTACCTCGTTTAGTAATGCTACACTTCCCCCTTGAGGTTGACCTGTAGCCCTGCTCATGTATAGTTATACACATGTCTATATTCCTATAGGTGCATGGCTATCTGAGTGAGCCCCCGATCCCCAGAAATGAGAGCCCACTGCAGTATTGGAAAAGCAACATGCCCCGCTTCCCTGCCCTGGCAAAAGCAGCACGCAAGTACCTCTCGGCTCCATGTACAAGTGTCGACAGTGAACATCTCTTCTCTGCTGCATCACATGTTGTTGATGAAAAGAAAAATAGGATTCAATGCGAGAAAGCAGAAATGCTTCTCTTTGTCAAGAAAAACCTGCCTATGCTAATGAAGCAGGCCTAGACTAACCCTACAGTGTCAGATGGAAACATTGTTTCGGTGTTTGGGACATTGCAAATGTTGGGAAATGTGCAAAGACTAATAATAAAAATAAATATTGACAAGTTATACTTGGGACATGTTTCTGATATTTTTGATTTAGCTATTTCATAGATGTAAGTTGGAATGGACTTGAATTGTTTTGCATTTTTTACAGTTTAATAGACTAGTGTTGTTTCTGGTTGCCTGGTGGAAACATTGTTTCAGTGTTTGGGACATTTACTAGAATATTTTCTTGAACGTTACAATGTAAATTGGGACTACAGACTACAGTATCTGTTATAAATATTCTCAAATTTGATTAGAGAGAATATAGTCAGGACATGTTTCTGATATTTTTGATTTAGCCTATTTTATAGATGTGAGTTGAAATGGACTTGAACTTAAAACACGTTTTGCAATTTAATAGACACTTGTTACCATGAATATTAGCTATTTTGATCCTTATTTTGATTTATGATCTAAACGTTTTCACAGATGTGAGTTAAACTGGACATTCATTAAGTTATACACTTGCTACAAGTTGTACAAGTAGCCAAAAACTAACAATTCAATTCAGTTTTATTTATATAGCGCCATATCATAACAAAGTTATCTCAGGGCACTTTTTCGAATAGAGCAAGTCTAGACCGACTCTTTATATTTACAGAGACCCAACAGTTCCCACCATGAGCAAGCACTATGCGACAGTGGCAAGGAAAAACTCCCTTTTAACAGGTAGAAACCTCGAGCAGAACCAGGCTCAAGGTGGGCGGTCATCTGCCTCGACCGGTTGGGTTGAAGGGGGAAGGGGGGAGCGGGAGAGAGAGAGCAGGAGGAAAGAGAACATACAGCAGGACAATACAGCATAGATATGGTAATGGCATTGATGTTAACACCAACGGAAACAACACTAAGAGCAACATTATAATAGCAATACTAATAACAACAGCAACAACAGCAATAGCATCAGCGGGTGCAGAGCAGGAGCACGGGGGCAGCAGGTGGCAGCAACCACAGACCCAGACTCCACAGCTCCAGAGGCAGAAATACCTGCAGAAAGCAACAGAAGGGGAGGGAGAGAGAGGAGAGAAACACAACTACGGGAAGAAGTTGAATTAATAACAAGCATTGATGGGATATGAGGGCGTACAGATGGAGAGGAAGAGGAGGAGAAGGAGCTCAGTGCATCATAGGAAGTCCCCCGGCAGTCTAGGCCTATAGCAGCATAACTAAGGGGGGGCTCAGGGGTCACCTGAGTCAGCCCTACTATAAGCTTTATTGAAGAGGAAAGTCTTGAGCCTACTCTTAAATGTGAGGAGGTTGTCCGCCTCCCGTACACAAACTGGGATCTGGTTCCACAGGAGAGGAGCTTGATAGCTGAAGGCTCTGGCTCCCATTCTACTTTTAGAGACTCTAGAAACCACAAGGAACCCTGCATTCTGGGAGCGCAGTGCTCTAGTGGGGTAATAGGGTACTATGAGCTTTTTAAGATATGATGGTGCCTGACCATTTAGGGCTTTGAAGGTGAGGAGAAGGATTTTAAATTCTATTCTGGATTTTACAGGGAGCCAGTGTAGAGAAGCTAATATTGGAGAAATATGTTCTCTTTTTCTGGTTCTTGTCAGTAAACGTGCCGCAGCATTCTGAATCAGCTGGAGAGTCTTAAGGGATTTATTGGGGCAGCCTGATAATAGAGAGTTGCAATAGTCCAGTAGTAACACTGTTCGTTACTTGTGTTTTTTATGGTGGCCCGTAACTTGTTGAGAGGAAACAATATTTTTGGAAGTAAAACAAGTTTTGGAATCGACATGGTAAATATCGGTTATCGGCCATAACAGCAATGTTAATATCGGTAATTGGTATCGGCCAAAACGTTCATATCGGTGCATCCCTAATATATACCTATACGCGTATACACCCAGAAAGTATGTACAGTACGTGCAATGTCAGTGTGAAGTTCTATGTCATTTATTTATGTTGAGGATGGAAGCTGTTCTGTAGTCTGGTGGTACAGCAGCAGATACTTCTATATCGCTTGCCAGATGGCAGCAGGGTGAACAGGCTGTGGCTGGGGTGGGTATTGTCTTTTAGTATCCTTTGGGCTCTGCACAGAAACCTCACCTCTCCGATATCACTGATGCTCAGTAGATTGGTACCGATGATGTTCTGGGCGGTTTTAGTCACTGACTGCAGAGCCTTCATGTCCTGGGCAGTGCACATCCCATGCCAGTTTGTAATGTTTCCAGTCAGGATGCTTTCTATTGCTCCTCTGTTAAAGTTAAGAAGAACTTGGCACAGAAATATTGCCCTTTTTAGTTTCTACAGCTGTTTCTGAGATTTCCTTACCAGGGTGGAGATGTGTGACACTCATGACAGGTTCTCTGTGATGCTGATTCCCAGGAACCTGAAACTGTTCACCTCAGCTCCACTGATGTAGACAGGTGTGTGTGCCTTTGCCTCCTTTTTTTCTAAAATCAATGATCAGCTCCTTGGTTTTGCTAACACTGAGCAGTAGTGGGTTCTCTGTGCACCACCCTGCACCCTTTCCTGGTGAAATGAAGTCTCATTGTTGTTTGAAATCCGGCCAATGGTGGTGATGTCGTCCACAAACTTTACTACAGAGTTCTCTCCATGTCGGGGACTGCAGTCATGGGTGTACAGTGTGAACAAGTATATCCAGTCAATATCCAGTTGCAGAGTGTAGTACTCGTGCCCAGAATGATAAAATTTGCTTTATAACTTAAAAAAAAGAAGCTTTATCAGTTTCATGGGGGTGATTGTGTTGAATGCTGAGATTAAATCAACAAACTGTATTCTGATGTAGGTGATGGATCTGTGGATACAGCGAATGGACGGCCCTCTGGAGGGGGAGTAGACTTGACAGCTGACTCTGTTGGAGAGATAAAAGGTGTTAAGCTCATCTGGCAACGTGGTCTCACACATGATGGGGTCACTCCGACTTTTGCAGCCTCTGATGCTCTGGATCACCTGCCACATGTCTTTGGTGTTGCTGGAGTTGAGGTCTCTCTCCAGTCTCTCCTGATGCCTTCGCTTTGCTTCCTTGATGACAGCTTTCAGTCTTGCTCTGGCGGTGCTGTATCCTTCTGTGTCACCTGATGGAAAAGCAGCTTTTTTGCCTCTAGATAGGGCCCTCACCTCTTCATTCATCCTTGCTTTCTGGTTGGGGAATTATTTTCTTTTCTTTGTGATCACCACATCAACAACACATTTGCTGATGTATGATGTCACTGATGATGTATAGTCCTCAAGATTTATGTGGTTGTCCTGGGTGGTGGCATCTCTGAACATGTGCCAGTCTGTGCACTCTTCCCCCTCTTTTTGGGGCAGTTGCACTGCCTGCTGTGGCGTTTGGTCCAAGTGGTCTGGCTGGTTGGAAAATGTCGTGGGCAGTGATCGTCTCAAGATCCACTGCACTTAATCCAGTCCCTGCGCTTCCTTTTCCAATGTTGATTCTGTAATAAAGGCACAAAGATAAATAAAAACAAAATAAAAACTACTGGCCGCCCCATCTGCAAGTGCCGCCATCACCATAATGTTATCACTTCAGCAGTTTAAACATGATGATGATTGTTATTGATATTATTACTGACAGGATCAGATCAGAAATAAATCAAGACTGAGGATCTTAGTGTTTCGCAATGTAGAAGTTGATCCACTATATATCTACTATAGTTCAGGGCCTCACAAATTGAATGGAGTACATTCCTAAATTGTGTCCAGACACTACTACGTAATCAGAAGAGGTGGTTAGCAGTGGCCTCACTTGTCTTGTTAGATCCAGCTATTCTTATTTAAAGCTCATTTCTGAAGCTTGAGGACTCGAGAGCCAAAGGGCCCCTGGTCTTGTTCTCCATGGAGGTTGATTGTTGGCAGAGACCTGTCAGTCACAGATCAGGCTGATTCTCCAGTAGTCCTACCAAACGGCAGCATCCCCAGTTACAACCCCAGCAGGGACTAACCACCTCCTAACCAGCCTCACCCTCAGCACGGTCATGCTCCAGCTAATATGGCTTACATTAAGCTCTCACAAAGTCAGTGCTGGACAGAGTTCAACCCTCCCCAAGTGTTTATCACTTCATATTGAAATATTTGATGTTCTAATATAAAAATGTGTACTCCCACATAATTCAATCACAGAAAAACACATTCTTGTCATTCTCAGTTTTCTTCATATGTATTAGGCTGTTCATATTCAGTATTCAAGATGACTTCCTTCCATCTGAGGCTTAAAGGCGATGGCTTTTGACATTAGAAACCCAGGTTTCGTTTTTAAATTATTTAAATAAGTGAGCACATGTGGGCAGTTACTTGTTGCAGAAGCGCTATACAACATGTCCACTGTAATCAGCTTCAGCTAAGTGAACAAATTACTGAGGCTGTGAGCTATTTTCAGAAAGTTTTTTTTTTTTTTTTTTAAATCCCTACATGTTTTCATTTGTCCTCAGCTATGCACGCCTGGCTGACATATTTACATAGATTAAAGGATTTGCAAATAGTGTTGTTAAGAAATAACTTACCGCTCCACAGGTGAACTTTAAGGATAGGTTGACTTTTGTCTGTCTTAAAAGAATGTTCAGGTGCCCATATGAACATTGAGTAAGTTTCTGCTTGCTGTAATCATTTCTTCTGTTCACACAGACCATTAAAATATCCCTTCCTAATGGGCTTCAGCAGTCCGAGTCAGTCAATTTATCTTCCAAAGTAATGGTCGTTTTAGAACATTTTAGAATTTTTTTTTTTTTTAATTCCTTATTAGCGTTTCCCTAGACAGTGTTTCCCTGTTGAGCTACAGTGGTAGGATGGTAACAAAAAGATGGAAAGTTATACTAAAAAGGCTGTAATCTTTTAAGATATACACTTGATTTGTCAAACTCGGATGACTGAAGTCTATTAGCTTCAGATCCATTTTTGAATACATTTTTGCATGGATGACTGGATTTTGTCTTCCATCTCTTTCATTGTAAGGGCATGTTTTAATGGCCAGTATGAACAGGAGGAATAATTTGTTTCACTGCCACCTGTTTCAAGACAGATGTGAAAAATTGTGAACCTACCCTGTAAGTTACATAGGTAATCATATTCAGTCATTGCTAATTTAGTTAATAGCCTGTCACATCAAAACTCCCTGACCTCTGAATCTAGACTGAAATATCCATCTATCCCTTTGATAAACAGAAGTCTGTTACAAAGCTCTGTCTGGCCAGAGTTGGGGCACCCTCACACTGGGACTGCGCTTAAGCTGATTTACCACTGACCAACTTTGCATCACAATAGCAGAAAGGCCCTGCTCTCTTGCTTTGGCAGCTTCACAGTCTTTGTTCACTAGCCAATATAGGGCATTTGCCTTGGGTCACTGGATCAGCTTTAATTACATTTAGAGATGAGAAAATGTGCAAACATTTTCTCTTTGGTTTCTGGTAGTAACACAGCCCCCCAGCTCTCAAATCAGCATTGATGAAATGCTGACTGACACACTGCTAATAATTACAATCTTGCAGGATGATCATGTCAATACAACTGCACTTTAAATTATAACTTGCATTAATGTTATTAATAATCTTAATAAATTGTAAGAGTAAAAGTTTTAGTCAGTGACCATCTTTGTGGGCTAAAATGACAACCGTAGCTGAGAAGTTTAGTGAGCTGTAGCTAATTAAAATGAATTCCATGAGTTGGCAAAACTGCAAAAGTACTATTTAGGCTCAGCCAAAGATGGTTTCCTCAACAAAGAAGCACCACTCTGAATCATTTTGATGTCTCAAAAAATCTTTTTGTGGTTTAAAAAGAGCAACAGAGTGCAAAATCTTTTAGGACTACAACTAATGATTATTTTTGTATGTATTAATCTGCAGATTATTTTCTATATTAATCGTCTGGTCTTTAAAATGAAAATAATATTTTTTAAAAAGCCCAATGTTATGTCCTCAGATATATATTCAGTTAACATACAGTTAAGTTAAGATACAAAACAGTAAAGCAGCAAATCATAGCTGGCAGCTATGAGCGCATTGTTGTTGAATGTGAAAGACCAACTGTTGTAACAGGCAATTTGAGCAACCAGATTTTTTTTTACTTGACTTGTATTCTTAGATCTGAATTGAGCTTATTGAATTTGAGCAATTTGAATATAGATTTTGGATATTAGGTACTTGAATTTTCTATCTGAATTTGTGAACCCTAAAAATATATGGATGGCAGTCCTCTGGAGGGCTTTGGAGAAGTACTGCAAAACCAAAAGACCATGGTCTGAGGCTTCAGATTGCACAATGAACAGTTGCAGTGTCACACAGTGTTTAGTTTTTGGCGGATTTCCAGAAAAGCTTCCTTGGCTTCCTCCATCCGGAGCAAATGGTTCGAGTGCTTGGTGCTGGTCATATCTGTGTGCAAAGCAAAATTGTGTACAGGTGCTGAGGGAGTTGGCAATGGCAGATACTGCTCTTATCCTTCCTCATCCTTTACATTTCTAGTCATCAGGACACTAGGCTTCTCCCCAGGCCTAGGGACCCACTCCTTCAACAGGTTGACATATAGGACCCGAGTGGGGCGACCCTTTCCTGTCGCAGGGATTTCATAGGTGGAGAGCCTGGTTTTTTGATTACCTCAAATGGCCCTTTGTCACTTGGCCAATGGTTTGCTCCCCTTTTGTAGGTGGCATCACCAGCACTTTCTGGCCAGGGTTAAATCCCTGGACAAGTTTCTCTCTCATGTGAGGAACATAGGCGACAACATCAACAGGTTCTCTACTCCCCTGGTCTCTATCCCAGATTTCCTTTTTAGGAGAGTTAAAGGAGCCCTAACCTCATGACCTAAAAGCAGTTTGAAAGGTGAGAAACCAGTGGAACTTCTCTGTAAGCCACTGGTCCCAATGTGAGTCAGTGTCATTGACAAACTTTCAGAGCATCTGCTTCTGATAAAAACCTCTCTGTGAGTCCATCAGTTTGTAGGTGGTAAGGTATTACCTCAGCAACTGGTTAAGTTATTTCAGCAGTTTGGACATGAAGTCAGTCAGAAAACCAACCCTTGAAAAGAACTGAACAAGGCAGAATGCAATAGGCTTTGGCTTCAATTGAAGACTTTAATTGACTTCATTAGAAACACTTCCAGGTACTTTGTGCACCCAGTAGAGAGGAGCAAATCTGGAAACGGATTCATGTTGGTCATAACAGATTAGGCCACAATGTCCATACCAAGGTGTTCAAATGGTGTGCTGGTTGTTGGAAGGGGCTGGAGGGGAGCTCTGGTGGGGAACTTAGTTTGTTTGTTGGCACTGAGGGCAATACATACAAAACTGAGCTACATCTTTACGTAGGCCAGGCCAGTGGAACGTTGGATATGTGCTGCGGTTTTATGTTTCCCTAGGTGGCCAGCCAAGGGAATGGAGTGGCCCAAAACAAGGCCTCTTGTCTCAGGCCACTTTTGGAACCATTTGCTGTTTGACTGACCTGTGGCAATGGTAAAACATTTGTAGAACTTAGCCTTCAGTGCCAGGCTCATCATCCCTTGACCCAGGGAGACACTGTTGTATGCTTAAACAGCTCTGCCTGCAGGACTTGAAGGGTTTAGCTGGCTCTGACTCTGTTACGGCATCATAGAATGGCAGTCCACTTGGGGTTTGTACTGTCTGATCTGACTGCTCCAGTCCAGGTCAGAGAGCAACATTACAGGATGAACTGGATGAATCAAGTCCAGGACTGACAGGTCTAGGCCTAGCAAAACAGGAAATGGCAATTTATCTGTGGCACCAACATTTAACAGGTAACTTTGTCCTTGTACTTTGACATAAACAACAGCAGTTGGATAAGGTTTTTTATCACCATGGACACAACAGATCTGAACAGTTTCACAAGTGCCGATGGCATGAGGGGGAGCATGCTGTCAGTGCACCCGGTTCAGTGTTTCCCATTCATTAACTAATGTATGGCAGCCCGCCATAGATTAATTTCTTCCGCCATTGTCTCATAATGAACCAAATTAACCCTTAATTCACTCCGCCTTAACCCTCTGAGATCCACGGGATCGTATACGATCCTAAAAATCACGTTGTCTTTAACGCGTCATATCTCTGCAACTGTTAGAGCTAGAGACATGCCATTTTTCCTCTTAAACTAGAGAAACAGCACTAACCGGTGAGCCCCTGTTTGTCTATGTGAGCCATTTACTTCTGTCTGTAAAACTAATACGTAAAGTTGTAAAAGATGTGGATGGTCTCCCCTTTTGCATGGTGCATTGCTTGTTCAACTTGTATGTATATCGATCAATTCTCACCCACCATCTTTGTTGGTAACATACTACAGTGTAAAGGTCACATTTCTATATTGGACACTGCTATTGGCTCCAATGGATGCAGTTACAGCCAATCGGAGTCTCTATTCATTTATAGGTTCCTTGCTAGTAGTCAGCGCCCCCCTGTTGTATGCGCATATTTACACACAAACACACATATGCGCTGGAACCGACTGTCTGGAACAACATTTCTGGCGGCATTTGGAGGACACGACATTGTTTGAGGTAAGTGGTTAACTAGCTAGCCTAGATAAGAAAATAGGAAAAGTTTCCTGGTGTGACTCAGTTATGTCTATCCCAGTTTTATTTCTCGCACGCAGCTGCCAGCTTGAATTTGTGCGCAGTGACTTACATCTTGCAAGTGGCAGATATTTGATTAAAGTGCAAGGAGTATTACTGCCAGCTTTCATTCACAGTGAGTGTCACCATGAACAAGAGGAAGGGTGACATTCATCAGTTTTTTGGGCAGCCTCAGAAAAGAAAAGTAAGTTGAGAGCAGTGGGAAAATGAGTACATTAGACTACCAGTCAGATGAGTAAGAGAAGAGTCAATGTTTGATATAATAATAAATGGCTAATAACCCTTATTAATTAATAACCCGTATTTTGTGAACTGTGTTAAACAGATGTAACTTCTTAATTTTGCTCTCAAAGTGCACCAGATTGATGCATTTAACTTAAAAATGTCTTCCCGGGGGGGCATGCCCCCAGACTCCACTAGAGGGTTCAGGGTCCTCCCCCCAGAATCTCATGAAATCCTTTGGGAAACACTGCAGTTGCACCAACAGGGCTTACACCTGGTCTTAAGCTAAGTCGGTCGTAACTTGGCATTCTAAGTCCAACCTAATAGTTATGCCGGTTGCACCATCTAGGCTTAAGCCTTCTTCTTGCTAAGACCGGGCGTAAATCTTATGCCTGGTCAAAATCTAGGCCGTTTCTATAGCCTAGTAACGACTTTTAATAACACAGCTTGTTACGCTGACAATGGCGCGTCTCACTGAGCCACCGCCTTGCGTGGTATGCTCACCTCCCCACTGAAGCGGAGTCGGTGGTGATGAAACAACAATTCCGCCAGGCCTCAGGCATTCCTGGCATCATGAGCTGCATCGATGGGACTCCATGTCCAGATCCATGCAACATTTGAACATGAGTATCTGTATGTCAACCGCAAGGGATACCATTCAATCAATGTTCCAATTGCTTGCAACGCCAATTATAACATATTTTACTTAATTTGGTGGCAAGATAGCCTGGATCTACCCACGACACGCATCCTCCAGGAGAGTGTGTTATACCAGGACTTCGAGGCTGGAAGAGTGAACTTGCTGCTCACCTGTGAAGGTGGCTACCCACTGAAACACTGGCTGATGACACTGATAATCGCTCCGAGGACTGAGCAAGAACAGCGGTATAACACCATCCATACCACCACTAACTCACTTGTTGAGCGATGCATCGGAGTCCTCAAGCACAGGTAAGCTACATGATGTGCATATACAAAAGTTTTCTCTCGCACAGAAACTAATTAGCCGATTTCTCCATTACTCACACTTAAACTTCAATAATTGCCTTATGCCGTCTTTGTTCTGAATTATTCATTTCATGCCTAAAATTGTCTGCAAACGCTTAATAACGGAACAAATGTGTAAACATGGAGATGCATGCATAACTTGGAAAATGCAGGATAAAGCTAAATAAAGTTGAAAAATAAAGGTCAATCAAATGAAAAAGGTTATGAATAAAGCAAACAAAAAAGTGAATGTATCAAAGCCCTAAAATGGGAGCATATCTTGGTCAGCTCTGGTTTGTGCGGTGATCTGTCCTGATCAATGTGTCAGCACCATGGATAGCGTCATTGGCCGAAGGGGGGAAAGGGAGACAGAAAATTACTATCCATGGTGCTGACACATTCATCAGGACAGATCACCACGCAAAGATAAGCACCATTTTAGGACTTTAATCCATTCACTTTTCTTTTAAATCATCGCCTCATGTTAATTCAAAAGAGGCCTAATAAATAAATAAACAAACTTGCCACTTAGTGAGGATTTTGGGCCTGACAATACCCTAATCATTAGCTATATTTTCTAGGTTTCACTGCCTTCACGGGGAGATGTGGATGTACCCTGAAAGAGTCTGCACCATAATAATAGCGTGCACTGTCCTCCACAACATCTGTGTCACCAAGAAGATCCCCCTCCCCAGGCAACACTATCAGCCAGTGCAGGAGGAAGATGTGCACCCTGTGGTCCTTGCAGTGCATGAGGACGTTGGTGGACGACCAATCCGTATACATATTGTTAATGCCTTATAAGCTCAGACAGATCTGTCTTACTGTTTCAAAACATCTTAATGAGCTAATATCATTGAACTATTTCCATTCTACTGCTTCAGTTCAGAATAATTCCCAGCTAAATGTCTGCTCGTTGTAAACCAAATATAAAGGACATATAGCCTATAAGAAAACAAATTAGATAACTTTATGTTATGGCGCTATATAAATAAAACTGAATTGAAAAATATTAAGACTGGACAGCAATGTTTGTAAATAAATAGTTTATTGTTTACATTAGATTGTGGTTGATTACTGTTGTTGTTTTTATCATGTTGATTTAATTCAAAACCACATAGGACTGCTCCTCCTCTTCAAAAATACGAGAGGAAGGCCTGTTTAGTTGTTGAAGCAACTGTATTTCTAGTGCTAATTTCTATTTTTCCAGCATTTCCTGCTCCATCTGTAATTTTTTGGTTTCAGCCTCCATTCTGAGGATTTCATTCTCAAGCAGCATCAGCTGAAGATCGTCCCGTCTCCTCCGTTTCGTTTGTGGTGCACTGCTGCTGCCATGACAAATGTGTGGAGGAGTGGCATCGGTCAAGTCTGAAATCAAATGGCAAATTCATTCAATCTGGCCTATACCTTTATGTGATAATTTCTAAGACTTAGCCTTGCGTTATTATACTCTACCTAGAAGTAGAGTTTATTGGATGGACAAACAGGATTTTGAAAAGTGGATGTCTCGTGGATGTTATGCTGTTGAGGAGTGGCCTACCTTTGAGGTAGTGTGCGTTGTCTCTGCGTCTTTGCTGAACTTCGTTGTAATAGGTAGTTAGCGAGAACGGCAGCAGAGCCTTAGTTGCCGTCAACTGAGCTTTCGAACAGCCAATAACAGACTGCTGAATGGTGGCAATGTTTGTGGGTGTTCAATTTGTAATTCTTGCTCGTCCCTGACTGGCTGCTTAAAGTAGAGATAGTGAGTTTATTGTGCTTGGGAAGATTTTTATATAGTAGCAGCACTAATCATTTAGCAGCGGCGCTATACCGCTGTTGTCCTACTATTTCCAGTCCTATCCTACTATTTACAAAGACTTGTACATGAAAGCTCACCAACTTCCACATTATCATCTGCTCGAGATGATGATTGTCAGTGTATAGAATAATATTTATACATAGTATTTATACATTAACATTTGAATTGTGTCAATAGCAGTAAGATCAAGGCTAAAGCACTGACTAAAGGTGTGTAATAAACAATATCGTTATAGGTGTCCCTTTAAGGCACTTTGAAGTAGGTTTTAATATTTCTGTGTTCATCATTCTTGTCTCCTTGTAGGCTGACTCTGCACTTACCAAAGGACGTGGGTTTAATAGCAGTAGCTGCTCGACAAAGCCAGGGCAGAGGTCAGTGCTCCAGCACACTGTAAACCTAGCATACACATGCCTCAGGTGTATTAACATACCAAAGTTTCTGTTGTATTTGTTTTTGTTTTTATTCATTTTTGTTAGAAGTATGTCATAGGTGTTTGGTACCACTTAGTGTCCCCCTTCATGTTTCCTGTGTTTACTGCTGCTGCAGGTCGGGGCAGGAATGCCTGGCTCAGCCCTCTGGGTTGTGCCATGTTCACTTTGAGGGTCCAGGTTGAGCTGAGCTCCAGGCTCGGACAGAGAATTCCCTTTCTGCAGCATCTGGCTGCTCTGGCAGTGGTGGAGGCTGTTCGCACACTTCCTGGATACCAGGTATCAGCCTGCACACTTCCCTATATAAGCTAATTCAACACTAAAATATTATCAGACTGTATTAGCCTACACATCTTCTGTGATTTGAACCATATACTGTACAGTTGAACACACCCTGAACATTAAGAAAGTAGTATATTAATGGTCAGAGCATTGGGTATTAAATTAAAATGTGTTATGTTAATTGATGATGTTTGAACATGTTTCAACCTTCGTCAGGACATAGACTTGAGGGTGAAGTGGCCCAATGACATCTACTACAGTAACCTAATGAAGCTCGGGGGAGTACTGGTGACTTCCACTGTAATAGGATCAACCTTTCATCTGCTCATAGGTAACAACCTCTTCTTTACAGCTAATGAGACTGGAGCCTTTAACTGACAGTCACACTTTTCACTCACATGTCAACAATAACCCTTCCTTCACATGACTGGACTAACACACCACTTCTGGGCTCATTTTGTTCTTTGCTTATGATTTACAAACTGGGAAAACATGGTGGCCCCTCTGGAAATGGCAATTGTCCTGCTGCACTGAAGAAATTGTGGCTATACTTCCTAAACTGTTCTCCTAGTATGAATTTGTCCACCTTCAAAAGCTGTTAAAGCTGACAGTCAGCACCATTTTAGCCCTCTCTAAAACAATTTATCACTCAATAATCAGCTGTTACGCAAAAACAAATTGAAATGTAGAGGCGATTCCGAGTTCAAACCTTTTATGGTCAACAGAAGCAAATAGTTCTAATGACCCAAAATTAAAGCAAGCAGCAATGAGCGGGTTTCAGGCTTTACAAAGCTGAGCAAAGTCACTTCAGTTGGTTTAATCTGTTTAAAGAAGACCAGTCACATACATGTTTCATCATCTAATTTCAACAAAGATGTCTGTATAGTAAATTCATTGGGGAGCTCCATCCATCCATTTTCTATACCGCTTATCCTCTTAGAGGGTCGCGGGGGGCTGGAGCCAATCCCAGCTGACATTGGGCGAGAGGCAGGGTACACCCAGGACTGGTCGCCAGTCAATCACAGGGCTATCACATAGAAACAGACAAACATTCACACTCACACCTACGGACAATTTAGAATCACCAATTAGCCTAACTTGCATGTCTTTGGATGGTGGGAGGAAGTCGGAGTGCCCGGAGAGAAACCACGCGGACACGGGGAGAACATGCAAACTCCACACAGAAGGGCCCCAGCCGGCCAGCGGGTGCGAACCCTCTTGCTGTGAGGCGACAGTGCTAACCACTGCACCACCGTAAATGGAGTTAATGACAGGCTTATGAAAAGAGGAAAACTCAACGTTATTGATATAGCACCTTTCATACAAACATGCAGCCCAAAGTGCTTCACAAGAGCAAAAATAAAACGGCACAGACAAAAAAGTTTTTTTTAAAATGGACAATAGATTTTTACAAGACCAAAAATTACAACAATAAAATGTTAAACATAGATAAAAGTAATTAAAATAAGTAAACACAAGGGATAAAACTAGTATGAAAACCAATGATTAAGACTTAAAAACTAAGACAACAAATGACAAGGCACCTTAAGTTAAAGCCAGGCTAAAATGGTTTGTCTTAAGCTTTCTTTTAAAAATGTACACAGAGATGGAGTCCCTCAGATCCTTAGACATTGTTCCAGAAACTAGATCCAAAGTGGCTAAAATCTGACTCCCCATGTGTTTTCGTTGAAATCTTTGGGACGACTAGGAGGCCAGCTGCAGAGGATCTGAGGGACCTGCTAGGTACATATCTAAAAAGCATGTCTGAGAGATAGACTGGTGACAGGCCATTCAGTGGTTAAAAACTAGTAAAAAGCGTTCTGAACAAGTTGTAGGCGGCCAACAGGTAATGCAATTGAAGGTTAGGTTTAATGATCCTAAGCTGTTTTTTATTTTTTATTTATTTATTATTATTTTTTTTGCCCTGTTTCAGCTACAATTGATTCAGGTTGCATGGTATGTTTGGCGTTATATTTTCCCACCCGTTTTGCAGCAAGTCCCGCCCTTCGACACGTCCTTGTGATTGGATGCTAGCTCCACCGGTTTTTCTGTCAAATTTTTGGCAAGTCCCGTTAGCAACACTAGTGACACTACTGACGTTGCAAATAATATAATAATGATACAAATTTAAATATATTTTAAATCCTGATATCTACAAAGGGAATGCAACTCAATTTAACTCTACACAATTTAACACCTTGTTAAAATAACATGTTATTTTATCAAGGGCAAAAGCTATGCTTATTATCTTAATGTATGCCCCTCAGACGTATTAGTGTCAGTGTGGTAAATTAACTAATCAGATCTTTCCTATTTCATAAGAAAGACCAAGTAGAAAATGAAGGCAATAAGTCACAGGTGAGGGCGCGCCTAGGATCTCTATCTAGGGGCACGTACACTAGGGGCACATACTAGGCCACACCATCGAAGAGATTGTCCTAGGTAGGAAGTGAAGAGCAACTGTACGATACATTGGAGACGGGACTAATCCAAAAATGCTCTATTTTATTTATTCAAAAAGGGAAAATATTATTATTATTAATATTTAAATATATTAAAAGGTGCAGTTCTTATGCTCTGTCTCTCAGCTACCCACTCCAGCGTAGGCTCATGGCTCACTCTCCCAGTGACCAGGACCGCCAGTGTAGATGATGCTTGGCTGCCTTTGGGTCCCCCACAGTTCCTGCCACTGGCCTCCAAACACCTTAAATCTTAAATCACAAGGACACATTGAAGTAACAAGTACTAGCCAATCACAGCACAGTAGGGTGGGATTTGCCGCGCTCACAGCTAGTATCCAATCACAAGGACGCGTCGAAGTGACGAGTATTAGCCAATCACAGCACAATAGGGCGGGACTTGCCGTAAAACTGTTGGGGAATAAAATAGTGCGTATGTTTGATATGTTATTGTTTTCAAGTATTGAGCATATTTAAGGATGTGATAGACCAAGCCCACATGCACCAATCAATATGAAACTTCAGATTTTGGTTAATACTTGCCCCTAGAGCATGTGCACCAAAATTGGTGATATTCTGTCCGCCAGGTTTTTGCCATTTGTGGTGCCATCTATTGGTCAGGTTCAAAATGCTTTGGCAGGCCTATTTCCAAACAATGAAGGAAGATTTCCTGCTAAGCCGCACCCTTTGTGAACTTTTTTGATTTATGTTTTTGGACTGGTCTTGCCCAGTTATAGTGCGTTGGTGTATCTCAGTTCCACAAGGCTGTATACCAAATTTGGTGCTGATAGTCAAAATCCAAAAAAGAGATCTCGTATTACTATTTTCCAGATTATGCAAATTAGCAAAAAATTGATCACGGTTGGCTTTTATGGTCCAAGAGGCTTTCTTGTAGAGCCCGTTGAGTTATAAGGTACATTTATTTGTCATTCTGCAACACAGGGTGGCACAATGAAATTAAAGTTGTAGCCCCCATGCTGCACACAGAATATATATACGAATATTTACAATTAGAATAGAATAAAAATTAAAACAATATACAGTTACTTATATACATTTATTATACAAAGGTAGTGGTATAGTAATGTGCAAAACAGAAAATTCCATGTCATTTATTTATGGTGGAGTGCAGAAGATGAATTGAGGAGTCTCACAGCCTGAGGAAAGAAGCTGCTCTGTAGTCTGGTGGTACGGCAGCAGATACTTCTGTATCGCTTGCCAGACGGCAGCAGGGTGAACAGGCTGTGGCTGGGGTGGGTTTTGTCTTTTAGTATCCTTTGGGCTCTGTGCAGACACCTCACCTCACTGATGCTTGGTAGATAGGTGCCAATGATGCAGAGCCCTGTAGTCCTGGGCCGTGCACATCCCATGCCAGTTTGTAATGTTGGATTTGTGTGTCAAATTTCAAGTGACTGAGACTCACTGTGTGGGTGTGCCGGCAAAGTTTTCGCTTTGATCGTTAATTATAGTGCCACCATCAGGCTGATTGGGGTCATATTTCTTGTGAAGCATTTGCACATCATTTCCAGTTATGGGACAAAGTTTCATGTCTCTAGCTTGTTCCAGCTCACAGCAAATTTTGCAAAGGGATGAGACAACAAATAATAATAATAAACCAGCACCCCTTCAGGGGTTGAACCCTAACAAATTTAGTAAACCAGGAAACACTGTAAATGCAACAATATTAACTTATTGTTGAGAATCTTCTAATGTCAAGTCAGTCTATAAAATGATTTTCTTCATCTTGTGGTGCATGGCAAAAGACAAGGCAAAACATTTCATCCATCCCAACTGCATGGATGAAATTAGGAATGTGAAAAACACTTTACATACAGCTTGTTAGCAACTATGAATTATTGAAAGTCCCACATTAACGTCTTTTCATTTCATCCTTGTTCAGACCGAAAGAAGAAGAAAACAGGCAGCAGTCACAGAGTTGTTTGGAATGTTTATCTTTATGTTGTAGTGTTTCCAAAAACCAGCATTTAGAGTCAGGCATATTTAACCTTAAATCACTTGTCACATCTTAATTACACACAGGTGATCTCTGTTCATATTTTGCAACTTTGCAACTAGAAACACATTTAGTGTGCTGTCAACTTACACCTACTCTATCTATAATAATAAGGGGTGGGACAAATAATTAGTCACAAATAGTAATAATACAGACTTTTGCAATACATTATTCAAGGCACCAGTGAAATACAGTCTCTTGTTGTTTGCTCAAAGTGACATTGTATTATTTCTTGAACATGATGTGCCCTACAGGCTGTGGGTTCAATGTGACAAACAGCAACCCAACAGTGTGCATCAATGACCTGATCCAGCAGTACAACATACAGCATAACTGCAGCCTGCAGCCACTCAGCTGCGCCCAGCTCATCGCTCGGACTGTCAGCTGCCTGGAGGTCCTCATCAGCAGCTTCCAACAAGGAGGCCCAGACGCCATCCTGCCTACCTACTACAAGAGATGGCTTCACAGGTGAGCACTGTAGACACCCCCACTGTGCTTTTGACTGGTTTTACTTCTCATTTAAAATCAGAATCAGAAACTTGATTCAGCTGGTATATGGATAAAAGGAATTTGTTTTTGTGGAGCTATCAATACAAAGGATGCACAGATCCAACTGATACCTCAACTCAGGATATCTGCTGATACCAAGTACCGATGCCATACCAATGCTCTCTTTTTCTGAAATTGAAATCCATCCCTTAAAACTGCAGACAGTCAATCACAAATATAACTAAAGTACAGTCAATAGTTGGTAGTAGTGTCTCTCTGGTTGGCTAGCCCACAGGAAATTGTTTTAATGTGAATAATAGCATCCTGAAGCAAAACTGTGACTGTGGCTCTCTGTGCTCTGACCTCAGCGGGACTCGGGTGCATCTCTGGAGCGAGGACGGACTGGAGGCTGAGGTGGTGGGTCTGGACAGCAACGGCTTCCTCCAAGTGCACAGCAAGGAGCAGGGCGTGGTCTCAGTGGAGCCTGATGGAAACTCTTTCGACATGCTGAAAAACCTGGTGGTCATCAAGCAGCATTAGGACTAAATACAGGATCATCGTCTCTTTCAACACATTCAACTAATAACTGAGTTATTTAGTCAGGAAACTTTATCCAGGTTTTCTAAATGATTAATGCATTGCTAATTATGTTACTGGTTTAAAGTGGGAGTGTTGGTTAGCTTCTTATGTTAACCTGACATACATTTGAACTAGTTGGGTAATTTGCTGGAAGACCTGCTGGTTTGGGACCTACAATTTAAATCATTATCTAACAACTTGTACTACTTTCTGGGAATAATAAATGTACTCCTCATCTGAATATCTAACCTGATTTCACTGTTACATGAGAACAGTGTTCTTTGCAGCTTTTTCTGTTGTTAATTTCAGTAAAATAAACATTTCCACAGAAATATGTTGTTCATTTCTTTAAACTAACCATCTTCTGTTCATTTATATGGTCCCAGCGGCCTACAAATTCTTGATTATCAAGAAAAAATGACAACAAAAAAGTCAAAGATTAGTACAGTAACTCAACTGTAGATAAAGACCTGCTGAAAAGTATTGCGTTGACTGGAGGGAATAAGATTATCACTTATCATCACTACTGATGTGTCCTAGTATCTAAAATGAAAATAGATATAAAGAGAGAAAAAATTGTAGCTTTTCGATTTAAACATTAAATTATATGTAAAACTCTGACTCAGTTCCAGGAAAAACTGTCACTTGAACTGTGTTTTACGCACTTGTATAATGCAGTCCAGTTCAACACCACTGCAAACTACAACCTCAATAATAAACATACAGATAAATTAATACCTTTCTGACGGTATCAATCAAAACTGAACATTATTATCTTTGTAAAGGTAGAATTTATGGCTGAGTTGTTAAATTGGATTGCAGCATTTTAATGTAGCTGGTTGAGGAGTAGCTAGCTTTAACTACTTTATATTCAGTTTGCCGCACAGATTTCAATTGATTTTTCTTGATTCTTTAATCTTTGCTATTTTATGAAATACAGGATCATTTTACCTCTTTGGGCCTCAACCTGTTATTTAAATTAAACCATCTGAAAAGTTTGGAGGGAAAACCTTTCTTTGATGGAACTGCTAACAGCCTATAGACATCTTAACTCGTATACACTGCTTTTTAAGACCTTAAAGCTTGGCAACCAGTCACAAATGACAAAAGACGACATATGACCGAGACATTTCATCCCCCTATAAACACAACAAAACAAAAAAAACTGGACTCATTCATCACATTTTGTTCTTTTTTCCTTTTACAGTTATACATCTTAAGACACACTATGCTGTCATGAATGCAAAATAATTCAAGGAAATCTCCCCAATTACGGTTTTCAAGCAATTTTACTACAATCTTACCCAAATCGACCTTAACCTCGAATTCTCCTGTCCCCTGGATAGGACATTAGCTAATGTGCTTAACGTCAATGTTATACGGCTACAACACCATCTCCATCTGAACACCCAAGCATTGCTTGATTGTTTACAACAGTAGTCCCTCATTACTGATGAAACATATTTTTGATCAAGCCAGTCACTGAATGTGGACCTGGATTTTGCTGAGGTACACGTGTTTGGCATGTATCTGATAAAAGACATTTACTGGGGAAAATGATACCACTTGCCCCCAAAATACCATAAAAATAAGTTGTATTTTGTTGCTGAGAAATTTTTTTATTTTATTTTTGTTGAAGTATCAACTATGGTTGAGCATTTTGTTCTATTTTAATTATTTCTTTTTACATATGAGGTTTTCAATGTTTTTTATATTCTTGGTTTATTCAAATAAGCTATTCAAAACTTTAAAGTTCATGAAATGTTCTATAGAATCTGTAAAAAAACAAATTTGACTATAGTTTTATTACATTTTGCCATAAGTACCACAGAGTGTTTTGTGTTCCATCTCAGATATTATTATTATTGCTGCATTTGTTGGGTCTGTGCTCGTAGTGCAATAAGGCTTTCTCAAAACCTTATCTTGTTTCTTTTAACAATAGATTGGCATGCATTTGATGTTTCAGAAGCAAAGAAGCATATTGTAAAACCCACATAGCAAGATGATCCATGATTTCAATTTCTGACAAACTATTCAATACATTATACGTGTATACATTCATAGGCTAAACTAGGTTTAAACTCATAGTGTAACTTACATCAAATGTAATAACTTGTTAGGCGCAAAAAGGTTTTATACATTGTTTAAATTATATTATGCACACTGATCACATTATCCCAAGCATGTGCTCTGTACATTTAATGGCATTCTGACCAGAGATTGATATTCCCTACATGTACAAGTTCCATGACTACGAACAGCTATATTCTCTGTTTGCCACAGCCAAATAACCAGTCAGGCCTCCCTTGTTTTCTGTTATAAAGGCTATATTTTGACACGTAGCTTACTGTTCTGCTACTTTGTTTTTACCCCACACACTGAAGCATCAGATGTGCCAGAGATTTGTGTTGTTTTGCAGAAAATAATAAGTCACTATACAGTTCAACAGATACAAGGGACACAACATTGGTTTGGTCACTTTATTGGTGTTTTTGGCAAATGACATAGCTTGATGACACTTTGGTATAAAGCTGGCTAATGATGTGATACTCTGATATCAAAGGGATTTTGCCTAATTGGCAGCATCTACTGTATTGTTGACTGATTACATCCTCCCTTAAAAGTCTCATTATTTAAAGGTAGAGTTAGATTAGTTAGATGAGAGGATCTTTATGGTAAATATGAAGCTACTGTCAGCAGCTGGTTAGCATAGCCAAACACAAAGACTGGAATCCAAATTCCTTTTTTGGAGGTCAAACTGAAGGTGAGTGAACCTGAAATGTCGTTAATAATCCCTCATTGCAGAGGAAAACTGCGCACAACTACAGTAAGTACACTTCGTGCATGCTGAAGCAGGAAGTGTTCGCAGAACTTGGTGAGTACGGTGTTATCATAACCAGGGCTATGGAAATAAAATAAAAGCTGTAACAAACCATAGTTTTCCTTTAAACTAAGCCTTATTTTACTGTCCACAGACAATTTCCATGATACCAATTCCATATCCATATGCCAATTCAGTCAGAGTTAAGTGTAATGAATGTTTTAGCTTGTAGGGGCTGCTAGCTTACATTACGTTAAGAACTCCCTAGGCTGCCCACTCAATTGCACCTTATATTGAGTGTGTTAATGCCTGATAAGTGATTTAAGTTATGCATTAAATATATAATATTAAACAAATAGTAAGTAAGAAAAACTCCTGCCTGAATTAAGTTTTTGTGTGTTAAATAAAATGGGATTTTCCTCTCAAGAGCTGTTGTACTGGAGGGTTGTCTCTTCTCATGCTGTGGTAGCACCTTATCATATACACAGAGTTATACTACACTAGGTCTAGTACAGGAGTTGCAAATCTGTTACTGTTTGTTTGCCAAAAATGAGATGGCTCTTTAATTTTCAAAAACATCAAAAATATATGAAGGTTTTGAGAGATTATTCAGTTTATTGATGTTTGCTTGCCATCACTATGAAATTATTTTTCATTCAAATCTTCTTTTCACCTTACAACATTGCTGATCCTCACATTCCATGAGAGCTGTGTTTTCCAAATAAAGCCTTATGTTTGCTGACCCAATACTGCGATCCTGTCTGCGATCCTCACACACTTAGTCAATATAAATTGTCAAGGTGTATGAAAATCAAAATGTTATACAATTGCTATTTTCTTTGAGTACAAAATGAGGTTCAAGTCGTATATAATGTTTAGGCCCTAAGTTTAGGTTTGGGTTGAATAATAAAAAGAAAAGTTAATACAATTCCTGTGAAAGCTGTATTGCATATATATTCTAATGAACAAGGCTGATCTTTTATATGACAGATGACATGGGGGGGGGGGGCACAGCTGTAATGTCCTATTGCATGTCAAGCTATCCTGCAGGAGTGCAAAATGACCCTGGCTGGAATCTTTGAAGGAGTTATGGCCTAAGAGTCTCCTGAGCCTCGGTCCTGGGTCACCTCTAATTTGTGATAATGACGGATGTGCCAGTGTAATGTGGGATCTCTCTGTGGCTCTCAGGGGATGAGCTGGAGCTGGGGCTCTGGCTGTTACAGCTGTAAGAGGCTGTACCATGGTAACTGTGGCCGTCTGTTATATGGCTCAGTGTGGTAAAAGAGGGGGCTTTAATAGAACCGTGTTTGCCCAAGGCTTTATGAAAGTTTAAAGACATATATGGAGCTTGGGCTGGAAGTCCCACCCCAACCCCCATACCTGTCAACATTCTCCTGTCCTCCTCAGCAGACCTGGGCTGCAGCTGTGCGGCAGCTCCATGCTGCTGGGGGCCATCAGCAGGTTGCAGATATCTTGCAGCTGGGTGGCTGTAGGGAGCCTCCATCATACACAGCCTCCTCCTTTGCTCCAGCGCCGTCTGCACAGGGCCCATACTGTGCAGCAAGCCATCCTGCTCACCTTTACCAAGTACCAGGCTGCTGAGCAAAGGGCAGGCCAGGACCCGGTCACCTAGGGGTCCCTCAGCACCTCTTATATCATGTTGGACGTCCTGGCTTAAAGGCTTACTGTCTTTGGTGGCATGAGGACGGGGGTTTGGACAAACTTCAGACGCCTTGCTGTGGACAAGCGTGTAATGTTCGTAGGGTTCTTCCTTCAGCCTGCTGGTAGAATGTGGGTTTGTGCTGCTGGAACAATCATGGTAGATCTCATCAGGGTACCTATGGTCAGCTGCCAGCACGGGGCCTGATGAGGAAAACAATATTCAGAAGCAGAAATTACACCAGTACAAAAGTTGCATAAGAGAGCAAATTTGAGGCTTTTAGTTTTAGAAGAAAATATAATGTGGCACAAAATTCCAAATATAAGTAGTATTTAAAAAAGAAAACTGCTTTAAAAATATTATTTAGCGTAGTGAAGTCGAGAGTTAAGCCCTCCCACATCATAGGTGTTCATAAGGCTTTTTAACATAGTGTGTCTTATTCTTCCAAATGCAATTAATAGCTAAGTCATCAATTGATTTGCACATCTTCTTACCACAAATAGAGATAGTGCAGCATATGTGAATGTGTATGTTTTGGAAGGAGTCACTGGCAGAGGGGAAAGATCTTCATCAGGTATAGACAAGACTGGTTGAACTTCCATGCAGTTGTTATGTAGATTTTCAACCAATAGATTCCCACTGCAAACTGCATCTTGTTTATGTTAGCTAACACCAGCAGCACAACTGTTAGCCTGCCTTGTGTCTATTATGTAGTTCAGGGCAAGATGCTGGATGTAGAAAATGATAGCCTTAGTGCTGCGTTTATCTCATTACTAGATTCGATTGGCTTCTGTCAGAGTGTACATAAACCCACTCACTGTTTTAACCACACCCTCGACCTTGTTCTTGTTTATGGCATTGAAATTGAACATCTAATAGTCTTTCCACAGAATTCTTTTTTATCAGACCATTATTTAATAACTTTTGAATTCCTATTACTGGACTACAAGCCATTAGGCAAACATTCCTACACTAGATGTCTATCTGATAGTGCTGTAGCTAAATTTAAGGAAGTGATTCCATCGGCATTTAATTCAGTTCCATGTCTCAATGTAAATGATGGCTCCTATGCTAACTTTAGTCCCTCCCAAATTGATCATCTTGTTGATAGTGCTGCAGGCTCACTACGAATAACACTCGACTCTATCGCCCCTCTAAAAAAGAAGATAATAAAACAGAGGAGGTTAGGTCCATGGTATAACCCGCAAACCCGCAAATTAAAACAAACATCGCGAAAACTTGAAAGGAAAGGGCGTTCCACCAATCTGGAAGAATCACGTTTAGCCTGGCAAGTTAGTCTTAAAATGCCAGAGCAGCTTACTACTCATCATTAATAGAGGAAAATAAGAACAACCCCAGGTTTCTGTTCAGCACTGTAGCCAGGCTGACAGAGTCACAGCTCTGTTGAGCCATGTATTCCTATAGACCTCAGTAGTAATGACTTTATGAGCTTCTTTAATGATAAAATTCTAACTATTAGAGACAAAATTCAGCACCTCCTGCCCTCAGTTGGTGCTGACTTATCTTCAAACACAGGAACCTTAGAAACAACTGTAAAACCTGTACATTTAGACTGCTTTTCTCCCATCGACCGTAATCAACTAGCTTCCATGATTTCCTCATCTAAGCCATCAACGTGTCTCTTAGACCCCGTCCCAACTAGGCTGCTTAAAGAAATTTTACCCTTAGTTAGCACTTATGTACTAGATATGATCAATCTGTCCTTATTTAAAGGCTATGTGCCACAGTCCTTTAAAGTAGCTGTAATTAAGCCTCTTCTTAAAAAGCCCACTCTTGATCCAGGGATTTT
>SEMN01001716.1:0-31560 GCA_005408345.1 Macquaria australasica
TTCCCTTTCCCTTTTCTCTCCTCCTCTCCTCCCACTCTCGTCCTCTTTCTTTCCTTTCCATTTTCACTTGTCCTCTTCTCTTTTCTTGTCTCCTTCACGCCTTTTCCTCTTCTCCTTTCCTCACATCAACTCCTGCATTTCCTCGCCACATTTTATGTCTCCTCCTCTCTTGCCCTCTGCTGCCTTGCTGTCTCCCTCCTTCTTTCCTTTTCTCTTCTACTTTGCTGCTCTCCACCTTTTCTCATTCTTTCTTCTCTACTTTTCTCTCCTGCTGTTCCTCTCCTTTTCCACCCCCTTCCAATTTTTGCATTTGCTCCTCTCCTTCTCTTTTTCTTCTTCCTTTCACCTCTTCTTTTTTCTCCCCTCCTCTCCTTCCACTCACCTTCTCTTTCTTTCCTCCTTTCTATGTTCCTCCTCTTTACCTCACCTTTTCCCTCCTGCTGTTCTGCTCCTCGTTTCCACTTCCCTCTATTTCTCATCTCCTCATTGCTTTTTCGTCTTTTTCCTTTTCTCTTATCCCCTTGTTTCCTTCTCCTTTACAATTTTTATCTCTCCTTCTCTTCACTTCACTTCTCTACTTCTTGCTTCTTCTCCTTTCCTCTCATGTTTCCTCTCCTCTCCCCCCTCCTCTCTTTCTCTCCTCCTACACTCTTCTTTTGTGACAGTTTGACAAAGATAACTCGTATCATCCTGCAGTGATCACACACACACACATATGCAAAGACATATACAAATGCTCCCACTGTATCACATCCACTCTGAGTATCTGACATCTAACTGTGATGAATGTGTGACCTCTGACCTCCAATCCTCTTGATGCCCAAATGTGGAAACAAGTTCACCTTTAATTACCAGTGCTGATCGCACATGCAAATCACAAACACACACACACACACACATACACACACTCAATCCCACACAAAAAAGTCAAAAAAGTTCACTTTTAATAACCACTGCTGCTGATGAATGTAATATAGACCTACCAACCCCCTGCCTAGCACACACACACACACACACACTGTTCATGAGTGATTACATTATGTCTGCTCACTAATGATACTGGTGAGTCTTGTGTTTCCTCCTGTATAAAATTGATAGGAAACCGTACCTGCCCCATCCCTTTAATGCTGTTAAAGCAGCATAGGAGAAAAGCTAATCCACTCCCTGCTTTCATTTAGCTGGGGAGGGTGGTGGTGGTGGTGGTGGTGTGTGTGTGTGTGTGTGTGGGGAGGAGGAGGAGGGGGGGGGGGTAGACATCATAATCAGGCATTATTATCAGATGCCAATGTGTATAGTTTAGATAACGGAGGAGGAGCAGGTGGGTTGGGGGGTCCTAATGTTGTGACAACAGAGTAGGAGTGAATTAGACAGGGCCCTAACCTCCAGGCTGATAATAGCGCTCATAATTGAATGCCATTCAGTTGTACAGACACTAGTTAAACAACCAGCCCAGTCAGAGAAGAGAAGAGAAGAGAAGAGAAGAGAAGAGAAGAGAAGAGAAGGGAAGGGAGGAGAGGAGAGGAGAGGAGAGGAGAGGAGAGGAGAAGAGAAGAGAAGCATTGTCTAAACCCACAGAACGTTATTTTAAATTTTATTGTACATTCCAAAGTTTTCAATGATACCAGATATGCCAGGCTGGACTTATTTGTGGGCATAGTGATGTTTGCAAGCTAGCGAGTAGCTCATTAGCAAACATTGAGTAAAGTCTTGGAGGTAGGGCTGGGCAATATGAATCCAATTAATTAAACTTCTGAAACTGTCCTGTCAACTTTTTCAGTCAGCAACTGCCCCAAAACGAAATATGTTTTCTGAAAAATATCTCAAGGTTACTATCTCTGCTGATGTGGAACATTGAACTGTTACAGGGCATCCGTTTAGAACTGGCACAGTCACTGTTTTTAGGTTGAGGGCTTAAATCACACACTTCCACTTGGACTGCTTCTTTATTGTTGCCATATATTGAAGGTGAGTAAGGATAGGGGGTGGTGGTGGTTTTTCAGCACACCAACAAAATCAGGCAACTGAAGTCCCAAAGCCAAACTATCTAATGTTGCTATTTGCTATCTGCTACAATCAATAAAACAACCAATCAGAGCCATAGAACAGTCCTGCCTCTCATTCAGTGGCCTTTTTTATATTTACGTTGAAGTGACAAAGCCCTCTAGAGGCCATAGTAATTATAACGGAAGTAAAGGAGGAAGTCAGGTGACATTATTTTAGAGAGACAAAGTATTGTCTCTGGATGGTTAGGACAACAAAATATCAAACTTTAACATGGGAGGTTTTTCCCAACTGTCAACATTGTTTGTTTTTTTAAGCATGACCCAACCCAACCAAGTTCCCTAACTTTAACCATGTGTTATTATCGTAACCACCTCAACAAAGCAGTCATTTTAACCCAAACCACAATATTTCCCTAACCTTAACTAAGTACTTCTTTTAATCCAAACCAGGATATTTCCCTAAACCTAAACTATGACATGAATTTACAGGACTGTTGTGACTCCAGATGGGTAGGTGGCTCTGGCTATCTTGTAGCAATCTAACAATCAAATCTATGAGAGGGGTAGATTTAAAAAAAGTCTTTGCTGACGAGGCAAAGTGGTGGAGAGGTGAAGCGGTGGGAGTTGACAGAACTTGTCGTAGTTTCCTTGTTTATGTAATGTTTGCTAAAGTGTCAGCATGCCCGAGGCAACAAATGCAAAGTAGAAGAGGTGGTGTTGTGCGATTTGTTTTATTTCTGTGTAAGTTGTAGTTATAAGTATCCACTGTAACTCCTAATAGTGTGTTTTTCAGCCTTTCTTGGGGGATGCAAAAGCAACAGTAAGTAAGTTCTGGAAAGACCCCTACTTGCTTCAGAATGTGACTGTTTATCCTGCAGCTCTACTTCTTCAATGTGATACATATACATTCTACTGAGGGTTAAACTGAACATTTTGGGAAACGTCTTGGCTGTTTTTACTTCTGATAGATCTAGGCTTGCTGTTTCCTGCCTGTAGTCTTTGTGCTAAAATAAGCTAAATATATCAAGTGGTTTTGTCAGTGTGGTTTACCTCTGGTCACTGAGAGTCAGTATCTTTGTCCTGTCTGTCAGATGTCTGGAGCTCACTCCAGTCTCGCAGGGGAGGATTTCACTCAACAGTGTGTAAGATGTGTAAAGGCACCTGACAGACTGTATGGGGCTACCCTAACCCAACTTGACCTCTCATTTTTCAGTCTATACGGATAAAATTAAAATTTTATTAGTAATTTGAATTTATTCAGTAGTCTTTGATCCAAACATACTGGGATCTACCAAAGATCTAGCACGTGGTTCAAAAATGTTTTACTACCAAATTCAACTTATGATGCTGGGGAATATTCAATAAAAATCTGGGTTTTTTTGCATGTGGTATTTTTGTGTAAATGTATGCTGCAAAGGCCCAGCTATGAGCTTCACACACAACTGGAAGCCCATTGCTACCAAGTGTCTCAGTAAACATAGTCAGCATTGACTTCTGTAAAGCCAGAAATGCTGCTATTGTTCTTAAATTAACTGCTGCATCTTGAAACCTCCACACATTAGTATCACATCATTGGCTATTTCTGTGGCAATTAAGCGACTTCAACTTTTTTGTCTTGTGTAAATCTTATCCTGCACGCTAAATCAAGAAAAACAAATCACCCTGCACCTGCGTCTTGTCATTAAGAAGCCACGATTATACCATTTATTGGATTTCAGTGCCACTGGAGAACGGCTTGAAAACCACAACACTGGCATTAAGCAGAACTTGATCCAGCTGTCTTCACACTCTTTAGCAGGTTTTAATTGGTGGGGAACAGGAGAGAGGAGCGCAGCAAAAACATCATTACAGGCTTAAACTACCACAACAGGGTATTGCTGAGATTTAATTACACCAGGCTATTGTTTAATTTGCCTCTCAATGCTTCAATTAAGCAAAAAAGGGAATGTGAGGGTTCAGGTTTCAGGCTCATCTGGGCAGGAGTGGAGAGAGTTTCCCTAGTGAAGTTCATATAACATCACACAGCGGAGATCAAATGGATTTGTCATCATTTGACTAATGACAGGAAAGAGGAATAAACCCTATTAGAAAATCATCAAGAACCCCTCTGTCTCTGCTGATAGTCTTTGTGTGTGTTGTGTGTCTGCTGTAGAGAGGCCTCGGAGCCGATGCTGATGTATTTACTGTTACATTGAATGGTGCAGATGATGTGATCTGAGGTTGATGGGCGCCAGAAATAGCAAAATCTCTCCCTCTCTTCAGAATAAAGGAATGTACAGAAACCTAGAACCATTTCACTTATTAGTTTTGCAGTTATTAAATCTCCATCCCTTTTTCTCGCAAATAATATTCTTTAATCTGTATCCAAAGAAACATTTAGGCTGTAATTTCACTGAGGGAGTAATAGAGAAACTTTTGACTCAGTGATGTGGAATAAAATCTCTGGGAGAAGATGGAAAGTCCCTTCAGCTCCAGCACACGGGTTAGCCACTTTTTTGTGTGTTTGAGTTTGTGTAAAGCTCCACCAGTATATAAAGAAATCCTTCACAGAGGAGGCCCTGAGTTTTTGTGATAATCTCTAAAGTGTGGTACCTGCTGCCATTCATATGCAACTACTCTGGAGTGGCAATTGACATTTAAGGGCAGTGTGAATGTCATGACCCAGCTGTCACTTCCTGTTTTATTTTCTTAAGTCTGTTGTGTTGTGACAACGCTAATGTTACTTCTGGTCTTTGTTCATTTTCCCGCCGTTTCATCATACTCACCTGTGTTACTTGAGTCACCTGATTGTATGGACCACTAAGAACCGCCAGGGTATTTAAACCAGACCCTTCCTAGGAAGGGCCACCAGTTTGTCTTGGTTTCCCCGTGAACTGTGTATGGACTTCCTTGTTTCCTCTTGCCTGCTCCTAGTCGGTTCTGTTGCCTACCTGGATTTATTGGGCCTTGATTGTCTTCTGTTTGGACCTGTTTTGCCTCACCCACGTCTGTACTGTGTTGTGTTGGATTGCTTCTGAGATCTTCAGTAAAGAACTGTTCTTACCTGCATTCCTGTCTCCTGTGTGTTCCTGCGCTTGGGTCTACCTGCTCTGCTCAGCTGTTACAGTTAAGGGTCAACCCAGGTAGTGGATTTACATGGAGTGTGGAATGGTGAATAGGCATTTAAGCATTTGTCTTCAACAGGAGCGCCTGTATTATATCAACTTTAAAGAGACAGAAATGCAGCTCAGAGCATTTTAAGGATATTTAAAGAAACAGACAAATTCAAATAACTACGATAGAAGACATAAACAAGAAACAAATGACTTAAAGCAAACAAATATTTGAATACACACGCTGAGGAAGGCAGAGTTTGAGTCTTAACTAAATCTTTTTTTGATTGTGACCATTTTTCCTGTACATGTCACTCAGGAGATTCATTGAGATCTGGGGATGTGGCAGGGGCAACTAAAATCACAATTAGTTAGACAGTCCTTTTTGCTGTCAAAACTCATGTGTCTTTGTTTGTAGATAAGAAGGAAACATTAGCTAGAATGCTAAAGTGGGTTGTTTGTTGAAAGATAGAACAGTGATGTTACTGCTTCATTGAAATAATCTTTAAAATAAAATATGTAAATGCAAAAACCTTTCCATCTGTGGATGGAGAACCAACTGCAGTCCAACTGGTTAATGCACAAACAGGGGGCACCATCATGACACCTACAAATATAAAATATACATTTCTCCCCCTTTTTTCACAAAATAAAGCACAGGACGTGATTTACAGAGCAGATATTTATGCTGTAGCAGCAACAACATGCTATTTCATTTCAGTTGGACTTTAATTACAGATCCTTGTCCAAACCAATTTTAGGAAGCAAAACTACAGTGGATTTAAGGCTCTTTCCCCAACATTTTGTTGCACTGTCTTGTAATGATTGCAACTTTGACATACTTACTGTAGTTGTATGTGCATGCACTATTTTAATGAAATGGACCATATAAGGGTTAAATTGGCTTTGAAAATATAGCACTAACCATGATGTCTAGGTAATATATATGATAGACAAGGGGGGGTATCTACAACGTCACAAGACTGTCTGTCTTTAAAGTATATATCAACATGCCCTCACTAAGCATTAGTAACATATCATGTCAAGATAAAATCTGTCGGTGACTTTTCATCTTTCAGAATCTCTGACTGTGTCTTATGAAGCTCTCACTTCTTATCTACCAGCAGTCCTGTGACATCTTTATGGATGTAGCTATAGTCACAAGTGGCTGTGATTCCATTGGATTAAAGTTCACTCATCTGTCTCCTTGACATATCCAGCCAGAGTGACAATACATTTTCTCCTCTTAATGATTCGGAGGCTGCTGAGGAAATGTATTCAATTTTTCTACAGATCTTGTTGCCTCATCCGATCACGCCACACTTGGAATTGGGTATACAGTGGATTTTTTGTTCATTGTGTTCATTGTATTACTTTTCATGATTTTCATTATAAATTCCTTAATAATAAATAATAGACACAATGTTGTCCTTTTGTTCTGCATGTGAGCCTAGCAGCAGATCTCTGCTCTCTCCATTCCCAACATTTAGACGAGGTCTTTGAATGTAATTTCTCGGCCTTTGCTTGTTGGGAATCTTCCATTGTCACATGCAGATGGATAGTGTGATGTTCTCTTAATGTCCTGTGGTCACAAAACAGGCCAGATCAATATCTACTACCCATAACTTATTGCTACAAAACACTGTTCATGCATTTCTGAAATCATGGGTTCTATGCTTATAAACCTACGTCAACTAAGGAATGTTTTCTTTCTTTCTTTCTTTCTTTTTTTTTTGAAAAACAAGCATAAGAGAATTTTGTAAATAAGCAATTTGTGTGGAAACGTTTAAATCTTTATGATTTCTTTGTTCTTTCCTGAAATATTCACAGTCAGGGCTGAGGTGTGTCTCTTTGTTTTACTGTGGTGGACATATGTCCTGTTGGATCAATACACTCTGGTCATAACTTATGAGAAATCAATATCTCAGGGCTTTACAACAGGGCTTTTGGTAACCTTTATTTTACCCAGGGATTATCCTTTTTCAACATTCACATCTGGAAGCTGCACAGTCACAATCTTAAACCACAGACAAAATCAAATCAAGTGTTGGATGGGAAACTTTACATAAATTAAAGGAGAAACTGTATGGAGCAAACACTGATTATAATCCTACCTGTCCCTTACTAAACCTGCGTATGCTACTTGTTGAGGAAATAGCTCAACATTTTGTTGCTTTTTTTTTGGGAGTGTGATGAGAAGATTGACATCAGTCTCAGCTCTGTGTGTTAAGAGCCTAAGACAGTTATGGAGATGTTTGACGGTGCACATTTGATGAAGCTGGGTTAGCAGTTTCCCCCTGCTTCCAGTCTTTATGCTAAGCTAGGCTAGCACACCATGGATCTACCTCAGTACCTGAAGCACAGAGGTAAAATTGATATCAATTTCTTCCATGACTCCAATTGCGAAGACAAACAAGAATTTTTTCCAAAATGTCTGACTGTTCCTTCAATATTTGTGTGTCTTCAACGTCCGTACTTCCACTCTTCTCTGCAGCTTCCTTTCTCAGTTGAGTAAAAAACTACAGACATGGCCATTATGGCTATATGTTGTCACTCGTGTCTTGTCTTGTCGAGAGAACAAAGACACCTAGATGGATGACCTCTGTGTGTCTGTGACATGACAGAGACTACAAGACCGTCCTCACTGACCAACAAAGATTCTAATTTTCAAGAAAGCTACAAAAAAAAAAGATGAAGCCAGTTTCAAAAGGTTGTTTTTGGAGCTAAAATCAAATATGGTTTGCACAGGGTTTGACTAACTTCAAGACTGTATTCTACTGCAGTGGAAAAACAGTCAAGTCCATTAAACACCAACTCAAACAGTTTCACCATTTATGAGAAGCCTGACATTTCTCTGCATACTGTAACTAACCACATGTCAAACTTTGTCGATTCTAGGATTTTGTTCAATGACTAATCTTGCACAATTAGGTTCAAGTATCATTCTTAAGGAATGTATTATTATATGGTATGAAAATAATACTAAAAGAGACACAATGTTCAATGTGATTAAGTCTTTATATGTTCATTTTGATAGTGTGAAGTCAGGTCAAGTTGATTTTATTATAGAAAGAAAAGGCCTTTAATATTGCAAGGCTTTTTATTACACTCAGGATTTTTTTCTGACCCCTGTCATGACCCTTGACTCCAATGGTTCAATGTGACCTAAAAACAAAAAAAACCTTTTTGTTTTCAAAGCAAAAACGCATTCCAGTTTCCAGTTCCTTTTTTGATTTTATAGCCCCAAATCACAAATTTGTCTTAGATGGCTTTAAAAGTCAGTACAACTTACAGTACCCTCTATTCTTAAACCCTCACTTTAGATAAGGAAAAACTTTACCAGAAAAGAATGATAGTAAAATAAAATAAAACAAAAACTACAGGGAAAAGGGGAGAAGCTTATCATGAAAAGGGAATGTAATAGGTGTCAGAGAGTAGACAGAAGTAGCAGCAGTAGAATTACCATATGGAGAAACAGAATGACAACATTAAGTAAAAATAGAAAGCTGTCCACAAGGAAAAGCACACTCAAGTCTACATTAATTCTACAATGTACACCATTCTTTAGCAAATGATCAGCTGTACTGTACAGTACATGAGATTTATAGTAAACTTTGGGGGCTAAACATGCACACACACTAGAATTACCCTGGTATGGTTCAAACCTCTAATATAGGCAGCCATGTGATCACTAACTGCTTGATGAAAAGTGCTTGAAAGCTCAGCATAACTCTTCTCGTCCACCTCCCTGCTTCCTCTGCCTTCCTCTCTGCCGCCTGCTGACTGAGTTCCTGCTGCAGCAGAAAACTACAGACAAGGCCATTATGGCTGACGTGTTGTCATCCCTGTCTTGTCCCGTCCAGATAAACAAAGACAGAGGATCCTGTTGAACGGCTATGTGATGATGAGACACTGGCAGTCTCCTGTCTGCCTCAGCAGGGCCTCAGGATGCAGCAGAGAGCAGGAGCTACATTCCCTCCTATTCACAGTGGCAGCCTGTGATGGAAAGCCTGTTAATGTTCAACCACAGACAGGAACTGATGCAGTGCTTCTGCCAGGGAACGATACACCCCCTCATTACACCTCTTCATCTGTATTTATTCATCATCTTTGTGTTAGTTTTCTCAAAAAAGATTTGAAGTATCAATATCCACAGGATTATTTTTACCAATATGTAGTATGTATAATAAAACATAAACACTATTCTGAGTGTTGAAAATATAGCATATATTACATAACCTATATATGAATGCCATACCTGTTTTATCAACATCAGGCCCTGCAATTACTATATGTAAATCCTAACACAAACATACAGTATGGAAACATCTATGCATACACATATACACTATATACACCCTAAACTGGCCCAAGTGCAATTTCAGCAGAACACTGTACCCCCACTGACATCCCAGTATACATGTATGGGAGTACTGGTAGAACTGAGAGACCCATCTGTCTCCCAGGTGACAGGCAGTACTACTCCACCATGCCTCCTCCCAGCTTGCAGCTCCACATGTCCTGTTACCCCCTGCTGCTCTCTTTGCCCTCCCTAAGAGGCAATCTGTCCATCCATCCAAAAATGTTAGAAGCTCAGGAAGAACAGCAGAGGAGGGATCCCTATCCCAGGACAGACAGACAGGAAATAGATGTTGTGTGTAAAGAATAGACAACAACATAGTAAAATGACAGCATGGACAATCAGGATGACAAAATTATAGAAGGATTGTAAACATATAGAAAGAATATGGATCCTGGAGGACGTGAAGCAACTTCAGGTGCTGCCAAACAGATAGGACCTGAGTCACATGACCTCCTCTCCACCATGGAGACCTGGAAGAGGACAGACTGCACAAACACACAAGACCCAAAGCTCAAGCACACCATTCACACAGAGAGGAGAAAGGAACAGACACTCACAGGGAGAGAGAGACGAGGGGAGAGGCTGAATCTCCTGGAGGACGAATATCCAGATCCTGAGTTAAAGGGGGGACAAGTAGGAGAAACGAGAGAGAGAGAGAGAGAGAAAATCCCCAGAGGATCAATCTTAATGGCTTTGTTGATCCCCTGACTTTTCATCTAGCGCCACCATGAAATGTCTTGACAGAATTGCCAATGAATTTGATACAGATATTCCTGCTTCCCAGAGGATGAATCCTAATGACTTTAGTGAAGACCCAACGTTTCCTCTAGTGCCAACAGCAGGTCAAAATGTCATTAAATCCAAAACTTGTTTATGAGCTAATATTTGCCAAACTATGGAAATTTAGAAATTGTTTTCTAATATTGCACACATAGCAAGGTGCAGATGAAAGTGAGCTTTTGAAGTCCAACCTTGTTTAATTACCAAAAATGAGACTAGTCCATGCAGCTGATTGTAGTTTACAATATTGGCCTATTTGACTTTCGCATACATCTCTCCCCCCGGGTAGGTCAGACCACAACCTGGTGCACCTCAACCCCTTGTTACGAACTGTGGCACGGGAAGCAGGACTCAAATGCACAACTCTCAACTCAGACGTTTCAATACTTAAACTCTTTACTGCAAAAAACAAGAACAACAAAAAGACGTTCTCAGTATAAAGCAAAGTACAACAAAAACCGCTCACAAGGAGGATGATACAAAGTACAACAAAAAATCACTCTTGCAGAGGAAACACTAACAAAGTACAAACTCAAAAACGCTCCAGAAAGGAGGAAAACCAAAGTACAAAGAAAAACACAAAAACCTGACAGTAACTTGAGGCATGGGGGTACGCTGGCTCGCTTGGACCGACTGACACGCAAACTGAACAAGACGAACTGGCACAGGACAAGGGGAGACGAGGACTATATATATACACAAAAGGTGAGGGAGCACAGGTGAAACCAATCCGGGGCGGGGCAGACAATCAACACGGCGGGAAAACACACAAAGGGAGGAAGTCAGGTACAGACACAAAAGGAACCTACACAATAAAACAGGAAGTGCCAAACAAGACTATGTGAATAACTTGATGTACAAATAAACATGACACACTTAACAAACTTCTCAGCAGATCTGCCGCGACACCACACCCCTTCTATGTGTGTCTGGTGAAAAGTCAGCCTGCGACCACAAGGACAGTGAGGAGATGGACTGCATTGTTCCAGCGAAGACTGTCCACTGTTATTCACATAACAAGCCATGGGTAATAAAGGACATCAAGGCCATCCTAAATGTAAAAAAGAGGGCATTTAGAGCTGGTAATAGGGAGAAGGTGAGGACATTACAAGGGGACCTGAAAGTGAAGATCAGGGGGGCTAAAGAGAAGTACAAGAGGAAGCGAGAACGGAAACTCCAGCAGAACAACATGAGAGAGGTCTGGAGTGGCATGAAGACCATCACTGGTTTCTGGCAACAGAGGAGTTGAAGGCAGCTTCAACAGGGCCAACGGACCCAATCTGTCCTTCAATAGATTTGACACCCCTGCTCATCCCCCCCTTGGCTCATCTATTGTCTGCCTCCAACCACCACCTACTCCATTGACCCCCCTCCCCCTTCTTACAGCCCCCCCATCCTCCTGTGAGGATCCTACTCACCCCTCCTCTGGTTCCCAGGCTAACTGCTCTCTCCAACCTGACAACTCCACCCTTCCCCCACCCCTACCTATAACTTCTACAGTGTGCATCACAGATGAACATGTAAGATGACAGCTGATGAGACTCCACTCAAGCAAGGCTCCAGGCCCTGATGGTGTCAGCCCCAGGGTGCTCAAAGCCTGTGCCCCCCAGCTATGTGGAGTGCTTCACCATATCTTCAACATGAGCCTAAAGGGTCCCTGTGCTGTGGAAGACATCCTGCTTTGTTCCTGTGCAGGTGGCTTTGACATCCCACATCATGTGACCATGGTCAGGCCACTCTTTAGACCCCCTCCAGTTCGCCAACCAGCCCTGACTGGGAGTTGAGGATGCCATCACTTACCTGCTAAACCATGTCTACGCCCACCTGGACAAGCCGGCGAGCACTGTGAGGTCATGTTTTTTGACTTCTCCAGTGCTTTTACTTTAATACCATGGGCCAGAGCCGACTTTACTTTTTGAGGAGGCTGAGGTCCTTCAACATCTGCCGGACAATACTAAGGATGTTTTATGAGTCTGTGGTGGCCAGTGCTACCCTATTTGCAAACTCAACAAACTGATCTGCAAGGCCAGTGTCGTTGTGGGGGTGGATCTGGACTCTCACTCATCTTGGACAATATCTCCCACCCACTCCATGACGTGCTGGTCAAGCACAGGAGTGCATTCAGTCAGCACAGCCACTACGTACACGCACATCACGCACTGTGCATAGGGCACCAAGTGCCGGAGGGGGCACCAAAACAGAAACTTGAGAATTATTCAATTTTGACGGAGCGTTTCTATTTTAACCGGCGCAGCTTTTCTAGCTTTTATGGCACTGGTTTAGTGGCCCAGGAAACTCACAGACCAATTGCATGCGTTGTAAATCATCTCATCATCACCAATCAAATCTGTGCATTTCTGATAAACATTGTGACTCGATTCACTGAGTTAGATACACACACACATACACACACACACACATAGGGGAGAGACGAGATGAGAGACAACATTCGGAGAATCAGAGAAAAGTAATTTCACATGGCACGCTTTAAAAAGAGAAAGTAGACAGCAAACATGGAAAATTTTAGGGAAACTCAAGCTATACTTTTTTATTTTTATTTTTTTTTTTTACCACAAAGCAATTATGCTTAGGGTACCCAAATGGCCAGCAGCGGCCCTGCATTCAGTGCAAGACTCATTCCACCAAGATGCACCACAGAGCGCCACAGGAAGTCATTCCTGCCTGTGGCTATCAAACTTTTCATATCCTACCTCAGAGTGTCAGACACTCTGAGTCAATAGACTGGCCCTTAAACTTATTATTAATAATGTATATTATTTATAATGTATATTTTCAACTGTGCAATACTGACTCAACTGTACAATAATGTTGTGCAATAATTCAACTGTGCAATACTCTGGTATACTCTGGCATTAAAACTGCATTATAGATCCCATTTCTCAGCATTATTATTATTTTAATTTTATTTACACTGTTGTTATATATTGTAGTATGATGCACATATTTTTACATATTTCTTATTGTTCTTGTTATCTATTTATTATAATTTATGATTTATAGTTCAGGCACGTTACTCTGTGTGTGTGTGTCCTTACAGTTACCTGTGTGCTGTGTTAGCCCCCTGCTCTTTCTTTTATTATTATTTATTTTTATTAAAGTTTGTGGATCGGTAGCCACTGTTTTAGTCAGGAGCTGTCTGATGGTACTCTACATCAGACAAATGCAGGAAGATGCCGTCAGTGTGTTGTCACACAGAGACAGCATCATATCGTCCATCTCAGGGTGTCTTTTTCTCTTTGACAGGACAAGACAGGAATGATGACACAGCAGCAATAATGTCCATGCCTGTAGTTTTCTGCTGTAGCAGGTAGTCAGTCAGTGGCTGGCAGAGGGGAACACAGAGGAGGTACGGAGCTGGAGGTAAACAAATGTAGAGCTGTGGAGGGCTTTTATCAAATAACATCTAGCATCTGTAATAATGTCTATGATAATGTAATAGATGAGTACTGACCCATGATTAACTATAATTCACACAAATTGCTCCATGTCCTTTCACTTTCACACTGGGAGCCGATCATTTGGGATTCACTGCCATGCCCATGTCCACAGCAATGCACATAATAAGACATAACAAAAAGTCTGTTGTTCACATTACTGTTTCAGATTGTTTTCTAAAAGTTAGCCAGACACACTGAAACATCAACACAACAGAAAAGTGCCTACATTTATTCTCTTTTATAGGAGAAAAAAAACATTATTATTTCGGACTGTATTAAGATTTTAAAGGATAAATTTGGTGATATTCTGTATTTTTCTTCTTCTCAACTAATCCCATGTGCAGACCCAAACCAACAATGAATGTGTCCATTGACAAGTATTGTGTGTGTATCAAAGCCTGATATATCGTCTTCCTCTGGGCCACAGAGCTCCACTGTTGTCCAAAACTATTGAGAACACCTGTAAATACTCACTAGAACACCAAATGCATGTATTAGTGATCTGTTTTAAAGATTTTCGTATTTATTAAGAACCACGGCTGTAGCCAGGATTTTAGAAATAATGAGGTTATGTCCTCCAACCACTACCCACCCCTTCTAAAAAAAAATGCATTTTCAGATTTTTGGATTGTTTTATAGCCAGCTGTTTAATTAAATTTACAGCAAGTTTTATGTAAATGGAGTAGTTCAAAAACACTTTGTCTGAAAATCAACAACTGCAACACATCTAACTAACCTCTAACTAATATAACAGTCTCTTTCCCTGTAATTAGTACCAGATTACATATCTCTCTCCAGGAAACCTCCTAGGAAATTATTAGGAAATTAGGGACCTGTAAAATTACCATTATATTTTCCAACAGCATTTTCTAAGACAGCTCCATGCAACCAGGAATAAATATTTTGGTGAGAAAATACTACGTCCAAAAGTATTAGAATCAGACTAAAATGTTTCTTTTTTAGTAGAGTAGTTGAAAATGATTGTTGGTTTTGGTCTTTCCATGGGATTTATTGACAGTAAAACAAATTTAGCATATCCATCCACCAACCATTTCTCTCTCTTCCTCCTCAAAATAAATAAATACATAAATACTGGTGAATCCCTAATATGATGCATCTAACAAATTAATACATTTAAAAAGGAAGTACCCTTTGTTGAATCTGGAATCCCTCCTGGGTGTGTGGGGAAGGTGTGTGGGAGTGTTGTGTGGGCTTTCCCCATACAGATGGACTCTAAAGGCCAGCCTACACACTCAGGATCCTGCCTCTATCCCAGCCATGACATCCAGCTGGACTCTGTCAGCAAAACAGCCAGCAAGGCAGAAACCATAGATGAAGAGGACAACAAGAAAACCGGAGGAGAACAAAGGGTGTGTGAGAGGGAGAGTGTGAAGCAATGGAGAAAAGTGTGTGATAGAGAAAGTGTGAGGTGGACAGGGATGCAGAACGTGTGTGTTGGTGGGACCATCCTGGTGTACAGAATAGGCCCACTCCTACACTCACATTCCTCTGTATTATATGGAGGTCAATAGGAGTGACAGTATTAAAGACAGCAGAACAGCACAAGTACCTGCAGCAGGAAGAGAAGTGTGTAGGAGGTGATGCTCTTTTCCCCAGTCTGAATGCAATGGGAGACCTCAGAAACAGCAACTCATGGCTTTCTGTTTGGCAGGGTTGGACCTCCTCAGGATGAAGGGGTCTGGGACCCCAATGGTCAGCATGGGGTTTTTCATAAAATGTAACTGATACTCATTTATCTGCATAAATAATCTGAAGTGAGCAACCTCATGCACACTGGCTTTACTTTGTATGTATTGAATGTATCTTTTATAGGAACAAGTACATGCCACCATTGGTGGACAGTAATAGTTCTGTGGTACATGTACTTTATTTTCATGCTACTATTTTATGCTACTTTATACTTGTACTCCACTTTTTACATCACTACATTTATGTGACTATTAGCTTGTCAGATAAAAATTTTCCATAGAGAATATATGATCATGTGATAACACTCTACTTTAACCCCCCCTATTTAGCATTTACTAGCAGTATATAAACATTTGATAACTGGTTTACAACACAATATAATGTACAGTAGTTGTGAGCAGATCTAAGTGTTTATTAATGTATTTGTTAAGAACTATAACTCCTCCTGTGGACACCCATAAGTGGAGGCTGCTGTATAAACAGATGAACAATGAATGACAATATAGCAAAACACAGTAATAATATAAAATGTCCTCATAGGAGAAGTTATAATTGCTGACAAATACTGTACATTAATAAACACTTAAAAATGCCCTTGTATGTGTGTATAACTATGTTATACTACATTCTAGTGTGCTATAAATCAAGTGCATTTTGTATGTTCTTTGTCACCTACAAATTCCCATCAAGAACTGTCCCCACAGCAGTTCATTGGAGTTTCATTATTTTCCCAGAGGCCCAGAAAACAACCAGTGCTTCTACTCTCTGTCCCCAGGTTTTCTGTTTCTTTTGTGGTCATTTATTCCAACAGAACTTTATTCAGGCCTTAAAACTAGATTTTCATTTTACAATTAATCAAATTACCATAAAACAAATGCACTTTGCCCAGTTGGTAATTCAGCCTTAACAATAAAATATCATAAGAACCTACTACTACTATCCACCAATAACCCTTGACTATATGTCTGATCCCGCTTTAAAAACGGTCTCAGCTTGTATTGATCTAATTTATGATCCATTTTGAGTGTTGTGTGTAAGGACTTCCAATGATTAAACATGCAAAGACAGCTTTCATGGAGGGGCATCCTGAGTTACACCCAAGAGGTACCACCATGTGACTGAGCGCCTGAAGAGCCTGGTTATTTAGGCTCCATTTCAGCTGAGTACATTCAATAAAATTATCACTTTTTTTTTTGTTGTTGTTGTAATTTCACAATTACACAGTATATCATCTTAAGAGGCTTGATTACTGTTTGTAAGAAGCTGCTTGTGACCAAGAAGTTTCAGATGTGAAACTTAAAACTTCACTTGGGTAAACAGTACACACACACACACACACACACACACACACAGTGTCCTCAGTCTTTCTCCCACTTTCTCACTGACAGGTCTGGCTTAATGCATGACATTCTGTCCTTCTGTGAATAACACATCACAGCAAACATCAATAGTATTAAACAGCACAATATATCAAAAACACATAAAATATTCCACTGCTAGGTCAATACTAGGGTCATCATTTTGTTCATGTAAAAGAGTACAGCATGTGGAGTGCACATGCGGCAGGGTTCTCAGAGCTAGAGTTTGTCAGGTGTTGCCCCCTGATGGTCAGACCTTACTGCTCAATGACAGTACTGTACAGCACACCAAGCAAAGATTAAGGATATCACAGACAAACATAGAGCCTATACATTAATATTTACTATTCTAACATGACACAAGAATTTAATCTTTAGACAAAAGTGAATTATAAAGAGAGGAAAAAACATCTTAAGTAAATACATATCTGGTTGTGAAAAAAGAGGACTAAACTGCTGTGCTGACAGGTTATTTTGTGTTTAAAGGAATGGTACACCACAAATTAAAGTCGAATTCCTGTTGTTGTATGACAATTGTGTATCTCTGAAAAGTCAGCTTTTCAGCAACTAATAAAACTGCATTCTGTGTTCACTTGATGATGACTCAGTAGGTCTTGACAGGGATTTTGGAGACTGCGAAATGTACTTTGAGTCCATAAAGAAGCACCTAAAACTAGAAAAACACCAAATTGGTGATTGAAGGTTTTCAACTGAGTACAACTCTACAGCACGTCATAAGCTGGTTGGGCTGTGGAACACAGCAAATCAGCCTCCATAGCATCTTTGTACAGCTATACAAGCAGAAGAGGGGATTCATCGAAAATTAATACAGAATGCATTTTTTTATTTAATTATTATTAGAATCATTATTGGTCTGCCTTTCATTTACAAGCTGTAAAAAAGTCCATAAGATAAGTACAAACATGTTGAATGACACAATGCTCAGATGAAACAGACAAAAATCAAAAAGAAAAATGTATCTGAATAAATGAGGGCAATATCATATCAGCACCCAGCAACAAGTGGTGGGAGAAGTACTCCGATCCTTTCTTTAAGTAAAAGTACTACATGCTTAAGTAAAGATACAGAGGGATTATCAGCTAAAGTATTCAAAGTGAAAGTAGTCATTCTGCAAAAAAGCTGCCTCTGTGACTGATACATTATTATTTATGACATTATTAGACTGTCACAAGGGTCACAAGTCAAAAAGGTTGAGAACGGCTGGTTTAATTGTTAACAATGCATTATACTTTATAAGCTTATCATGTGTTTCTTTTACGTAAAAGTTTCATGGTCTTTCTTTATTTCGGGTTCCTGGCATCTTTATATTTTGTTAAATTGACAAAATGATGACAATTTTGAGCTGAAACAAAGGATGCATGCACGTGGACTGAGGACTGTTTAAACGGTGCTAAACAAAGACAAAAAAGGACGCAGAGAAAGCGGGAAAAATGTACCAAAATGATCCTGGAATCTTAATTTCTCATCCCCATTTTTGCTTAACATTACTCACAGAAACAGGATCATTACTGTGGGAGTTCTTGAAGGTATTTTATGATCATGTTAAGGATACGTGTACATTAGATAGAGGTCATAACTACAGTACAGTCCACGGCTCTTTCTGCTGAGCTGCCACATCTCTCCATGCTCTCTTCACTACTCTTCTCTTATTTCATTGGTGTTCCTGTGCTGAGAGGCCACTACAGCCCTGTGACAATGACGCCACTGTGTTATTAAGCTTTGTGTTGTACTATATTCATCTGTCCCCCCTTCATCTCCCTCTTCATCTGACCCTGTTCTATCTCACTCACAGCCTTCTGCTTCTGGCAGCTTCTTGCTATAGATCCTCTCTTTCTTCGCCAAGCCTTCCCATCTCTCTCTCTCTCTCCCTCTCTCTTTCTCTCCCTCTGTCTTTCTCCAGTTCTATCTTTTATTCAATGAGCCATGACTCAATTCACATTTGTCTGTTGTTAGCATGGACGCCTACAGTGTTCCTCTCAGACAGAGCAGTGCAGGGCAGCTGGAAACTGTGTTTTGTATGAATGTAGGCTGGGCTGATGTTCTTGTGGTTAACCTCAAAATGTACACAAACAATAAATGTGAATTACAAAATATTCATTGTTTGGACACAACTGAATTCAGATTACAGATAACACAAAAATAAAATACATGATTGTACTTTTTATGGAGTTATTTTGTTTGATAACACTTGTTTGAAATACAGCGCCATGATTAGGGTGCATTGGATAAATGTTGGAGTTAGAGTACGCTGTGTGCGATGCTATTTTAAAATCTGTATGACGTGGAAAAAAATAATTTGTGGATAAATTCCCCCTTCTTGCTGTGAGGACTCTTTGAGAAATCCAATTGCAAGCAATTCTACAAATACCACAGCTGATGCTGTTGAAAACTAATTTATAAACCAGTTGTTTTTTTGTTAGGTACTAAACAAAAAAAATTGGAGGATTGTTTTAGTAATTCAAGTCATTGTGTATCCACTTCATCTGTGTGTAATTAAACTGTTTCTGACACCTTTAACATGTTAAACAAATACAGTATAGTTTATGAGTGAATTAACTTGGACATATTCCATCTCTGGTTACAGTTAGCAGAGAAGGCTTACATTTAAAACTAGCTGACATTGTTTAACTGCTACTCAGGTCACCTCTAATCTAGCTACAATCAACATTCAACCAAAAACATTGTGATGTGTCATGATGTATCTCTTGGTGAAAGCAGATAAGAGCAGGAAGTATGAACTGCAAGAATTGAGCTCCATCTAGTGGTTTGATATAGACTGAATCCAGCTTGTTAATACTAGTTCATCCAAACCATTGCGAACCCTTGTGTCAGTAAAGTGCATCAGTATATTTGGAGGAACAATTCTTGTCAAGCATTCAGAGGATATCTGCATGCCTGGCCATGCCCAGGGAACCCAGATCACCAGGTCTGCCTCTGAAATGTTCTACATGGAGGACATTTAGGGAAATAACGGCTGTGTACAACCAACACTCGTCTTTAAATCACTCCGCGGATGTGTTGATGTTAGCCCTGTTCCTGTAAATCACACTAACAGAGGCACTCTGAAGCAATAAGAATAATAAGAAAATGGAAGTGGAGCTGATGGCAGTAAAAGTACAGTAAAAACAATAATAAAGAACGGGGTACATAATACTCCTTTTCTCCTATTACTGTTACATATCAAGTCTTTAGCATCATCCATGATAGTACTGGATACTGACAGTAGATCTTTATCGTAAAAATGAGACACACTGCTATGATTCAATTATTTTTATTAGAAGTATCATCCACCAATAAAATGACATATCAAAAATGACTTGACAGGATAAAAATAAAAATGACACCACAAAAACATGACTTGTTATCTTAACAGATAATTCATTCATCATGAGAACACAAACTGCTTTGTTGTTGTCCAGACCAAGTGTTGGAATCATAAGGAAGTGGTGGTAAAAGCATCAATTACATTATGTTAAAAAAAAACTGGATCACTTCTAAACCATAAAATGCTTCAAGTACAGTTCAGCGGATATAGTGATTTAAAACATAACATATATTAAAGTGAAAAAAAAACAGCACTCACAAATTGTTACAATAGTTTCCCAGAAAAGAAGCTTTTAACACATTAATAGAGTCGACATCAGAGGAGTACTCCAGTGTTTAGCATTGCACTTCCATAAAGTTGGGGGACTCACTAGAGTAGAACAGAAAGGACAGAACTGAAGCAGCAGAGGCCAAGTTATCCGGACTTTTAGTCTCTAGTATGGGTCAAACTCCAAAAAGGCTGAATTCTACATTTCCCATAATGCAATAGCATCTTTTCGTCAGACCATTCCTCCTTGGCAAATGCCCACATCATTTCAATAGCTCTCGTCTTTTCAAGCAGTGCAAAGCCAAGAAAAATACAAATGGCCCATAACTTCACAAACACCAAGTAACAATGAAAACCTCATCACTCATATGCTCACTTTAAAATAGCAATTATTGATTACTATAGTGTATAGTGTATCTATAACAAATAACCAACAGCATGATACACCATAACTGCTCATTATTTTGTTAAATGCAGAAGTGGTTTGTTTCCTAAAACTAATTATTGAAACAAATGACCCATGGCCATTTCTAAATGTGTTTTACAATAAATTCTAACAGACAGACATCCTGTTCAGTGATATCAATTATTCTCCTAAATGTTGAATTATTGTAGTATTGAATACTGAATATTATTAACTTTTTAAACAGCACATGCGTAGTCAGAGGACGCCCTGTCTCAAAAGAATTACATTTATATACAACTGAATGGTCTTGCCAAATACCATGGATGGAGTAGTGAACGGGACTAGTGGGCACAGGGGGCCCCAAAACAAGAGCCTCTGTTTGAACTGTTATACGCATTTCTCATTCCAACGTCAAATGGGTCAGTTACAGTAGGGATGTCCTGATCCCTTGTGTATCTGCTGAGTCTGGCCTGATCATGTTTTTTATTATATTTTTGTTATTATTTCCTAATACAGATGCACAGAGCATACTTTCAAATTAGTAGCTGTGAAAAGAGTTTGTTTTTTCCAGTCCATGAGCTGCTAGGTTTTTGTAATGCAGGACTTTGACACCGGAGACGGGTCTGCTGCATCCCACGCAAGGCTAGGATTGGGCTTCTACAACACTCTGGATAGATGGAGGTTTTTGGTCAACTAATCAAAAAGAAAAAAAGTTCTGCCTTCAACTCACCATTGACTTTCTGAGTATTAAAACAAGACCACTAGCTTTCCCTAACCTGTAACAAAGTGCTGTGTGATACACACAACCATAGAAACAATAATCATGCTACGAGCAGATATGATAAGAAAACAAAAGAAATATGTTGTCACTTTGTGGATACTCCCATTAAAAAGCTCTCCTTATTTTGTTGTTTTCAAGATGGCATTATGTTTCTTTCAAAACATATTTGTTGTTGCAAACTAGTAGTATAAAAATGTCATTTCTATGAGACAGGATTGTCAGGGGATACCTTAGACATCTTAACTTAGATATCTTATCTTGTTCGTGGGGTTCACCATATTGACAAAGAATTGTTTTGTGATGTTTTCTGGATCACATGGTTGCAAATTACATAAAACGTCGGCCCATTTTTAATGATCAGGATTGGCACAGTTAGTTTCTGATCATTATGCCATTTCAGTTCTTCGGTTAAAGCCTGCAGTGTGCCTCTACAGGAAACTCCCACCCAGACTGAAGGGGGTGAACTTCTGGGCCTGCTGAGCTCCAATCTCAGCCACATACAGGGCCCCTGTCTTCAGGTCCAGGTCTACCAGGTGGGGCTTCACTTCATCAGCCAGCTGGATCACACTGACCACTCTGCACTGGCCAATCAAACCCACTGGTGGGGCATCCAGCAGCGAAATCTGGTTGGTATTGAGCTGGACAACGACAAAGTACTTCTTGTCCAAGGTCAGGCGGACAGAGTAGGGCGCATCCTCAGTGAAGCAGCTCCCCCATGTCCCCAGCCAGTCCCCGGTGATGGAGTTAAATACCTGGATCCTCTTATTCCCCCTGTCGGCTACCCACACTCTCTGGGCATTGTCCACAGTCACGCTGTGCGGGATGTAGAACTGAGCCAGGCCTTGTCCTTTCTCTCCGTGCATCCATATCACCTCCTGCTCTTTGGACATCTTGATGAGGCGGTTGTTCATCCCACCGTCCCCATCCACGATGTACATCTCTCCAGAGTCGTGGACAAAGATTTCAGCTGGCTGGTCGAACTGCAGAGGGTTCAACCCAGAGCCAGCATTCCCTGGTGTACCAAGCACCTGACAAATACAAGAAAATATTCAACACCAAAAACCTTTGGCTTTTCTAATTCTTATATATCACACTAAATACTTGAAAGGAAACCAAGCTGGTGGAACCTGAACCAACGATTTCTAGTGACAAATCGAATCCTAGATAAAGAAGTCACCTGCAGGAGCTTCCCAGATGGCGAGTACTGTTTGATGCAGTGGCCATGTGGACCGTTCCCCACATCTGTGATCCAAACAGTGGGGTTTGACGAGGCAGCATCTGCTAAAAATATCCCATGAGGCATTTCCAGGGTGGTTGTGTTCCAGGACATGAGGAAATCTCCATGTGTGGTGAACACCAGCACCTTGGGCACATTGTCACCTAGGAGCAAAGCAAAGGCAAACACTATGTGTGATTTTCACTTGTTCAAAGTATGGTCAGTTTTTCTAAATGCCTAAGGTTGTTGCTATGAGGAATAATAAGATAATAGGGGAACAAATAAAAATGTTGCAATAATACTATTCTGCAAACTAGGGGTCGTAAACGCAACCATTTAATGGTTTATAGTGGGCACATCTCTGCTTCAAGGGTGACTTTATTTCAATCAGGTAAGTCATCTTTAAAGCTCAAACAAACCAAGCGTGTACCAAAGCAATGTTGGAACAACTTTCTAATAAAGCACCCTTTATCAGGCTTTATTGATGGTTAATATGTAATTTACAAATGCTTTATAGATCAGCCAAAAGCCATTAATAAGAACACATTTGAGTTCCCATCATGGGATTCTCACTTTCTAATAAGATATCATGTCTGCAGTTATACATGTTGGTAAGTCATTAAAGCATATTGTAAGTCTTGTGACATTCTATATCTATATTTTATAGTCAACACATCTCATTAAAATACCCTAACAAATGCACAATTCCCTCCTGTTTGTTTGATAAAAACGAGTGAGCAGCTGTTGTAGGAAATTACTGCATTTAAAAAAATGAAGCTATATATTTGTGAGCTGTTTTGAAAGAATTACATCCTCAGTAGGAACCAATGGGCTTGGAGCTGAGAGACACAGACCAAGAAGGGAAATTAGAAGGTATTGAGAGATCATTTTGGTCTTTTACTGCACTTTATTGACAATAGGAAAAACAGAGAATAACGGCAGCTTTGTCTTTGTAAAGGGTAATGGGTCTAACTTTCTAATAAGCCATCAAGTGTGCATTGTTACATGTCATTCAACTGTTAATAAAGGGATTCTAGACTACATTCTCTGCAACCCTTTCTGGTCAGTGGTCAAAGGGTTCATTGGAGGGAGTGAACTATAAAGTTAAAAAGACAAAGCAGGCGTCTGTCCCAATACCAACACTTGCAGTATTTGTGAGTAGTGAAGTGCCTACTTGTGTGACAAGTTTGCAGTAACTGCCATAACGACTGCAAGCAGGAGGAAGTTTATCAGAGCACACTGGGACACACCTAGTTAATGAACCCACCCTGTCAATCACACAAATACAGACCTATACATACACCCACATACATTTCTGAATCACACAGCATTACAGTTACATTCAGATGACAGTGAAAAACAAATGCACATTCAGGGACTGACTGGTAATACAACCAGTAAAGAAATTAAAATAAACGTAAAATTAAATTGTCTGTCCGATAAAGTTCTTAAGGAGTGTATTTCCAAAATCATTGAGTGCATGATATTCAATATTTATATTGATAATGTCAGATATGCATTACTATTCTTGTCAGTCTCTTCAAGATGGATAGATACTAAGTGAGAACCATTTGTGGGTTTGTTGGGATGTGATTAATAATATCCAGGCTGAATCTATTGACGGTGGTAAAACTAGCTTATAGGCTCATTATCACCAACAACTGGACTGGTATGACACAGTAGACCGTGGTGTATTGGGGGATACATTTACAGTACATCTGAATACCCCTCCAAAGTGGTATTAGAACAAGTGTGCATTAAGCATGGGTTAAATGTACTATGTGTACTCCAAGTCATACTAGAGGAGGATTAATGGATGATATTCACAAACAGCTGTATGAAGATTTAGTACTTTTAAGTGAGGTGAAAAGTTACATGAAACATGAGCTATCTGTAACATTACACAATCTGGGTACACATTTACAAAACATTTGTAAACTTTTACAGATCAGTATGCATTTACACAACAAGATACACATTCACAAGTCTCAGTACAAAATGTTAGCTTAGGTTCCCAAAGCTTAGTAGGCCTACACATTTTCGAGTACAGGTACACAAATCACATTGTCAAATTAGAACACATATACTTAAGTCTCTGTATGTATATCGGTATCTGAAATGTTATTCACACATTTCCAATTCATTTTATCCATCTATTAAAATACAAGTAAAGGTTTTATATATCAAAGACGCATGCTTTTACTAATATAACCAGAAGCTAGGCTACATTTCCGTTACACAAACGGAATAAAACATAATGTAGATTTGCTCCAACTTGATGAATTGCGATAGAGTTAATGCATGTATTTACCTCTCTGTGCCACATACACCACACCAGCATACTGGTCGACAGCCACTCCAAATACCTCCCCGAGGAAGAGCTCTGGGTTCTTGGGCCAGCTCAGGTCCAGTTTGTACAGGGGTCTGCCCAGCAGCTGGTAGTCATGTCTGAGTCCGGAGCTGCCTGGCTGCTGGGTGCCAATGGTACCGTACAGCACCACCATGAGCACAAGTAACGAGACCATACTAGACGCTATCAAACACGTATGGCCTCTCTTTTTCATCAACAACATCAGTGGTTTCGTTGCTGGCTTGTACTAACGTTCCGTTTAATATCCTGGTTCAGTGACGTTAGCTCTAAACGTGCCTATATATTTTAACAGGACACTGACTGAAGTAATCTACTGTTAGCTAACGTACACAGTCTGCTCCGAAACAAGTGATATTTGTTAAATGTGCTGTAAAGTTAAAATCCGGTGATTTGTATGTAATTTGAAACCAACTGACCACATTTAATGTACAATTCACTTCCTCTGAGTCCTAAACGAAAACAAAATAGCCTGGCAAGTAAGGCAGAACAACACATGGCATTTCCGTTCAAAGTATCGCAATAAAACCATCATCTTAAATAGACATCAATTCTAGCTAATGTTATGGGGCCAGCAAGAGGTCAGAGTCAACGTGTGAATCTTACAGAAATATAGATGTGTTCGGGCAAAATACTATGCGTGCATGTTCGTATTTTACATAGACTGTTGTGGATGAGACTATTTCAACGCTATATTTAAGGCTTTTAATTTTAGGGTAAACCTTTTCTATTTCCGGTAACTTTTTAAAAATACTTTATTGAACATTATAAACATACAGACAATCAGCGGACATGAAATGAACATCTTTGTACAAATTAAGATTCCAATGTGTGAAAAAGAGTACAATAAATTAAGCAAATGAAATATGAAAAGGTAAATAAAAAATATTAAAGCATGAGAAAAACTTAAATAAAAGTCAACGAAGCTTAATCTGGGGCCACAGAGAATAAGTCTTTAAAATATAACAGTGGTTCACATGTGTTAACGTATCTATGTACAAATTGAATTCAGCCAAAAATATTAAAGCTTGGGAAGGACTTAGAACACTTTGCGTTATGTATGTGTAATTTACCAACTAGGAGTACAAGATTTGTCATGTAACTCAAAGGCTCATTATCAGATTGGAATCATGGATTGGAATTAATGACCAGTCTTCTATTTCCGGTAATTTCACGCAGCAAGAAACGGCTGTGACGTTACGACGTGTTGACGCAGCTCTGGCTGTGGAGGCGATCTGTGCTTCCCTGACAGTAATTTTCTTACAATCATTTTTTTTCAAGATTTGTTTTATCGCAGTGCGAATGACAGTCCATGAGGGACAGAGACACATTTCATGTAGTGTAAGCCATCGAAAAATCGACTCCATGGAGGTCGCTGACAGCCCGCTCAATCTCGTAAGTTTCGGTCTTGATGTTGCAATAACAGGCTAACGTTACTGTAGCTAGGAGATTGCATAGGTAACGTTAAGCTACATTAGCTAGCTCCCATAGTAAGTTAGCGGCTAAACGCTCTGTTGTTTGCCCTGTTCGTGCTGTTGTCTGGTAGCTTGTACATGCTACACGTGATACATTTTGGTTTTGTCCTCGACAGAACGAGCAAGACGTTTGACGTTGGAACAAAGATTTTATTATGTTGTTATGGCTATATGATGTTAAGAGTTATTGTTAACAACGAAGGACGAATGTGTTACTAGATAACTTGTTTGCAAGGCCGTTTGATAATAACCTACTGTTAACGTGTTATTTTAAAATGTCATATGGCTACACTGTTACACAGGATGATACCTCACTATTATTTAATCTTTAACAGGTCTCGTTGTTGTTAGTTAGCAAGTGGCCTGATTTAATGTTACAGTAATTTTGTAATTATCATGTCACAGAAGCAGTACGCGAAGAAACCACACAGAACAAATAGTGCAAAAACAAATGTCAAACACAAGTACAAATATAAAAGTTAAAAAGTATGTCCTGTTAAGCAAGTGCATGCATACAAATGTGCAAATTGCAGTGAGGTGTGCAAAATGAATGTAATTATAAGTTATAAGTTAAAAGGATGTATTGCACTATACCACAAGTTACAGAAAATGTAATTGTTAGTCCAGTTAGAGTCCAGTAGGACCTCAGCAGCCTCCCAGTCCACTGGCGTACACACAGTGAGTGGGGATGAGTTAAACAGTTTGATGGTCACTGGCAGGAGTGATCTCCTGTGCCGCTCGGTGGAACACCTTGGCGGTATAAGTCTTTGGCTGAAGACGCTCCTCTTCTCAGTCAGCATGCCATGAAGGGGGTGGGAGACCTCGTTCAGGCTGCTATATATATATATACATATACTGTGTTTATATGTATGTGCATATAGTATATGTACAGTATATATAGTATATATATATATGTGTGTGTAAGTGTATACACATATACAGTATGTATGTATATGTATATACAGTATACATGTATGTGTGTATATATACTGTGTGTGTGTGTATATGTGTATATATATATATATCTGACAGGTGCCACTGTAACAAGATATGGCTGATCGGTGTGTATATATATCTATCAGTGTATATATGGATATAGATAGAGAGAGAGAGAGAGATGGGTGACAGATGAAAGGAAAAACCAATATAAAGTGTATCAGTAAGGTGTTACTTTAGCATGATTCTCCAGAACAGCTTCAGTGCTCCTTGTCATCATAGATTCTCCAAGTGTGTGGAACTCTACTGGAGGGATGAACACAATTCTCCCTCAAGATATTCCTTCATTTGGTGTTTTTTGATGATAGTGGTGACAACGATTCAGACTAGGCAGAGGACCCAAATGCAGGACGCAGGAGGCAGACAGACAGTTTACGGAATTTAATATAATAATGAGATCACTTGACAAGGTTTTTCTAGAGCTTTTCGACACAATACAGGGATTGGCAACGAACTAGCAACAAAACAGGGGAGACGCTGAGACTAAATACACAAAAGGAAATGGGGAACAGGTGGAGACAATTAGGATGGAGCAGACAATCACACTGGCGGGAAACACACAAGGCAGAAGGTAAAGGAACCTGAAACGAAAGGAAAGGTTAGACTTTTCAAAATAAAACAGACAAGCCAGACAGGAGACAGAAACATGACAGACATGACCCTTAACACATTTGACGAGACATAACAGTACCCCCTCTTTTAGGACCGGCTCCCGACGGTCCAGCCTGATCTGGGTGAAGCTGATAAAAATCGTCTATTAGAGTCTGGTCCATAATGAAGCTGGTCGGAACCCAAGCCTGCTCCTCAGGACCGTACCCCTCCCAGTCCACCAAAAACTGTCTCCCCCGGCCCCTCTTTCTCACCGCCAGCAGTCTTTTGACCTGGTAGACAGGACCCCCGTCTACCATCTTAGGCGGCGGTGGAGGCTTGGTGGGTGGAACCAGAGGACTTTCACGGACCGGTTTCAACCTGCTCACGTGGAAAGTGGGGTGTACCCGGAGGGACCTGGGGAGTTTAAGTCTCACAGACACCGGGTTAATGACCTTAGAGACCGGGAAGGGACCCACGAACCTGGGAGCGAGCTTTCTGGTGTGGACATGGAGAGGCAAGTCCTTTGAAGATAACCACACCCTTTGACCCGGGGTGTAAGAGGGCGCGGGTCGGCGATGACGATCTGCCGCCCTCTTCATGCGGGCCTGCCCCCTAAGGAGTATTTGACGCGCAGCGGCCCAAATCTTTCTACATCTCCTCACCAAAGCATGGGCTGATGGCACCGTCACCTCCTTCTCGTTCACGGGGAAGAGCGGAGGTTGGTACCCGAAGACTACCTGAAAGGGTGAGAGACCGGTGGCTGCAGACGGGAGCGAGTTGTGAGCGTATTCTACCCACGTCAGATGTTCACTCCACGCCGTCTGATTCTGAGCCACCAGACATCTCAAACCCGTCTCCAACTCTTGATTGAGGCGCTCTGTCTGGCCATTGGACTCTGGGTGATAACCAGACGACAGGCTAACGGTGGCATCTAGGAGATGGCAAAACTCTTTCCAAATTATGGAAGTGAACTGAGGACCTCTATCTGAAACAATGTCTTTTGGGAGCCCATGAATGCGGAACACCTGATTAATCATAATTTTCGCCGTCTCTTTTGCTGTGGGTAACTTAGGCAAAGGGATAAAGTGAGTCATTTTGGAAAACCTGTCTACCACCGTCAGCACTGTCGTGTGTCCTTTCGACGGAGGCAGACCCGTGACAAAATCCACAGAAATGTGCGACCAAGGTCGATGTGGCACTGGTAAGGGGTGCAAAAGCCCGACCCGGGCCTGCCTCGACGCCTTACACTGGGCGCAGACAGAGCAGGCAGCCACATATTCAGCCACATCTTTGGCGAGGGATGACCACCAGAACCTTTGCCGGATCACAAATGCGGTTCGGCTAGCTCCCGGGTGGCATGTGAGTCGCGAGGTATGTGCCCAGTGGATAACCTGAGATCGCCACCCCTCCGGTACATACAACCGGTTGGTAGGACAACCCTCAGGAGTAGGTACACCACTGCACGCCCTCTGCACATCTTTTTCTATCTGCCAAGTTACCGCCCCTACCACACGGTCAGGTGGTAGGATAGGTTCAGGTTCCTTGGCAGTTGGTTCCGGATCATACAGTCGGGACAGAACGTCCGGTTTAGTGTTCTGCGACCCCGGCCTGTAGGAGAGTGAACCGGAACCGACTAAAGAACAAAGCCCACCTTGCTTGACGTGAGTTAAGCCTTTTTGCCGTCTTGAGATATTCCAAGTTTTTGTGGTCTGTCCAGACGATGAATGGTTGCTCCGCCCCCTCCAACCAATGACGCCATTCCTCCAATGCCACTTTGACGGCCAGCAATTCCCGATTTCCAACATCGTAATTGCGCTCTGCCGATGTTAGTTTACGGGAGAGAAAGGCACATGGGTGAATACGATTGTCAGAGGCCGAGCGCTGCGACAGAACTGCTCCGATGCCCTCGTTAGAGGCGTCCACCTCCACCAGGAGCTGCCGCTTCGGGTCCGGAACAGTCAAGACAGGAGCCGTGGTAAAGAGCCTCTTTAGCCGCTGGAAAGCCTCCTCAGCCTGTGGACCCCACCGGAATGGAACTTTGGGAGAGGTTAGTGCGTGGAGCGGCGCCGCTACGGCGCTAAAGTTCCTAATGAACTTCCTGTAGAAGTTTGCGAATCCCAAAAATTGCTGTACCTTCTTTCGAGTCGTAAGCGGGCCCCAGTTGGTTACCGCACTAACCTTCTCCGGGTCCATCTTGACTCGGTTTTCCGTCACAATGAATCCCAGAAAGGAGACTGAGGGGGCATGAAACTCGCACTTCTCCGCCTTCACATACAGCTGATTCTCCAGCAGGCGGACCAGGACCTGGCGGACATGACGCTGGTGAACAACGGGATCGGGAGAGAAGATGAGAATGTCGTCTAGATACAAAGACAAAGTCATTAAGGTATTCACGGAGTATTTCATTTATAAATGACTGAAAAACTGCAGGTGCATTAGTAAGGCCGAAAGGCATCACCAGATATTCATAGTGACCTGTGGGGGTGTTGAACCCCGTTTTCCACTCATCTCCCTCCCTAATCCTCACCAGATGATATGCGTTCCGCAGGTCCAACTTGGTGAAGATACGAGCCTGCTGGAGCAGCTCGAAGGCGGAGGGAATAAGTGGGAGTGGGTACCTGTTCTTGACCGTGATGTCATTCAAGGCGCTGTAATCGATGCACGGCCGGAGCGAACCATCCTTTTTGCCCACGAAGAAGAAGGCGAAGAAGATTGGCGGATGATGCCGGACCTTAGTGACGCCTCAATATACTCCTCCATGGCCCTCCTCTCCGGTCCGGAGATAGCGTAGAGCCGGGCCTTGGGGATGGCCGCCCCTGGCAAGAGGTCAATGGCGCAGTCCCAAGGACGATGAGGGGGCAGAGATGTGGCTTTGGCCTTGTTAAACACTTCCCGTAAATCCTGGTAACATGGTGGAACTTTGGATAGGTCAGGATAATTCACCAGTTCTGGATCCAATTGGTTGGTCCCCTCTGGCTCTGGTGCCCTGGGGACAGGATGAGACATGACAAGGCAGGAAGCGTGACAAGCAGAGTCCCATTCTTTTATTTTTCCTGTAGCCCAATTTATATGGGGGTTATGTTGTTTCAACCAAGGAAATCCTAAGATCAGGGGATGTTGGGCACAATCAAAAAGGTAAAACTGTATGGTTTCCCTATGGCATGAGTCTAGAAGTAACTCGACTGGTTGAGTCCGGTGAGTTACCCTGCTGAGTAACCCCCCATCCAAAGATCGAGCACAAACAGGCTGACTGAGGGTTTGTGCCCTCAGACCCATACTCCTGGCTAATTCTCTATCCATTAAACTTTCATCAGCCCCTGAATCTATTAATGCCAGTAAAGGAAAGATAT
>SEMN01001717.1:0-31303 GCA_005408345.1 Macquaria australasica
GGCGTTTCAACTGGAGGGCTTCCAGGACCCAGAGACCATCGCGGGAGGTGCAGGGGTTTCGCCAGTTCACGAGGTTCGCGGCTGCAGGCACGGGGGAGCGGACGCCGTTGACAGAGCAAGTGGAGCCCATGCAGCTGGGGCGCACTCAGTTGGACTCCGAGGAGCGGCAGCGTCGTTGGAAGGAAGGTGCCTGCTTCTATTGCGGACAGCCCGGGCACCGGGCGGGATCCTGTCCGTTAAAAGAGGAGGCTCACCAGGGATGAGGAGGACGCTGGTGAGCCAAATCAAGAACGAAAGTTCTCCTTCTCGAACACTGACGGCGGTAACTCTTTCCATACACGGTAATATCTTTCCTTTACTGGCATTAATAGATTCAGGGGCTGATGAAAGTTTAATGGATAGAGAATTAGCCAGGAGCATGGGTCTGAGGGCACAAACCCTCAGTCAGCCTGTTTGTGCTCGATCTTTGGATGGGGGGTTACTCAGCAGGGTAACTCATCGGACTCAACCAGTCGAGTTACTTCTAGACTCATGCCATAGGGAAACCATACAGTTTTACCTTTTTGATTGTGCCCAACATCCCCTGATCTTAGGATTTCCTTGGTTGAAACAACATAACCCCCATATAAATTGGGCTACAGGAGAAATAAAAGAATGGGACTCTGCTTGTCACGCTTCCTGCCTTGTCATGTCTCATCCTGTCCCCAGGGCACCAGAGCCAGAGGGGACCAACCAAGTGGATCCAGAACTGGTGAATTATCCTGACCTATCCAAAGTTCCACCATGTTACCAGGATTTACGGGAAGTGTTTAACAAGGCCAAAGCCACATCTCTGCCCCCTCATCGTCCTTGGGACTGCGCCATTGACCTCTTGCCAGGGGCGGCCATCCCCAAGGCCCGGCTCTACGCTATCTCCGGACCGGAGAGGAGGGCCATGGAGGAGTATATTGAGGCGTCACTAAGGTCCGGCATCATCCGCCAATCTTCTTCGCCTTCTTCTTCGTGGGCAAAAAGGATGGTTCGCTCCGGCCGTGCATCGATTACAGCGCCTTGAATGACATCACGGTCAAGAACAGGTACCCACTCCCACTTATTCCCTCCGCCTTCGAGCTGCTCCAGCAGGCTCGTATCTTCACCAAGTTGGACCTGCGGAACGCATATCATCTGGTGAGGATTAGGGAGGGAGATGAGTGGAAAACGGGGTTCAACACCCCCACAGGTCACTATGAATATCTGGTGATGCCTTTCGGCCTTACTAATGCACCTGCAGTTTTTCAGTCATTTATAAATGAAATACTCCGTGAATACCTTAATGATTTTGTCTTTGTGTATCTAGACGACATTCTCATCTTCTCTCCCGATCCCGTTGTTCACCAGCGTCATGTCCGCCAGGTCCTGGTCCGCCTGCTGGAGAATCAGCTGTATGTGAAGGCGGAGAAGTGCGAGTTTCATGCCTCCTCAGTCTCCTTTCTGGGATTCATTGTGACGGAAAACCGAGTCAAGATGGACCCGGAGAAGGTTAGTGCGGTAACCAACTGGGGCCCGCTTACGACTCGAAAGAAGGTACAGCAATTTTTGGGGTTCGCAAACTTCTACAGGAAGTTCATTAGGAACTTTAGCGCCGTAGCGGCGCCGCTCCACGCACTAACCTCTCCCAAAGTTCCATTCCGGTGGGGTCCACAGGCTGAGGAGGCTTTCCAGCGGCTAAAGAGGCTCTTTACCACGGCTCCTGTCTTGACTGTTCCGGACCCGAAGCGGCAGCTCCTGGTGGAGGTGGACGCCTCTAACGAGGGCATCGGGGCAGTTCTGTCGCAGCGCTCGGCCTCTGACAATCGTATTCACCCATGTGCCTTTCTCTCCCGTAAACTAACATCGGCAGAGCGCAATTACGATGTTGGAAATCGGGAATTGCTGGCCGTCAAAGTGGCATTGGAGGAGTGGCGTCATTGGTTGGAGGGGGCGGAGCAACCATTCATCGTCTGGACAGACCACAAAAACTTGGAATATCTCAAGACGGCAAAAAGGCTTAACTCACGTCAAGCAAGGTGGGCTTTGTTCTTTAGTCGGTTCCGGTTCACTCTCTCCTACAGGCCGGGGTCGCAGAACACTAAACCGGACGTTCTGTCCCGACTGTATGATCCGGAACCAACTGCCAAGGAACCTGAACCTATCCTACCACCTGACCGTGTGGTAGGGGCGGTAACTTGGCAGATAGAAAAAGATGTGCAGAGGGCGTGCAGTGGTGTACCTACTCCTGAGGGTTGTCCTACCAACCGGTTGTATGTACCGGAGGGGTGGCGATCTCAGGTTATCCACTGGGCACATACCTCGCGACTCACATGCCACCCGGGAGCTAGCCGAACCGCATTTGTGATCAGGCAAAGGTTCTGGTGGTCATCCCTCGCCAAAGATGTGGCTGAATATGTGGCTGCCTGCTCTGTCTGCGCCCAGTGTAAGGCGTCGAGGCAGGCCCGGGTTGGGCTTTTGCACCCCTTACCAGTGCCACATCGACCTTGGTCGCACATTTCTGTGGATTTTGTCACGGGTCTGCCTCCGTCGAAAGGACACACGACAGTGCTGACGGTGGTAGACAGGTTTTCCAAAATGACTCATTTTATCCCTTTGCCTAAGTTACCCACAGCAAAAGAGACGGCGAAAATTATGATTAATCAGGTGTTCCGCATTCATGGGCTCCCAAAAGACATTGTTTCAGATAGAGGTCCTCAGTTCACTTCCATATTTTGGAAAGAGTTTTGCCATCTCCTAGATGCCACCGTTAGCCTGTCGTCTGGTTATCACCCAGAGTCCAATGGCCAGACAGAGCGCCTCAATCAAGAGTTGGAGACGGGTTTGAGATGTCTGGTGGCTCAGAATCAGACGGCGTGGAGTGAACATCTGACGTGGGTAGAATACGCTCACAACTCGCTCCCGTCTGCAGCCACCGGTCTCTCACCCTTTCAGGTAGTCTTCGGGTACCAACCTCCGCTCTTCCCCGTGAACGAGAAGGAGGTGACGGTGCCATCAGCCCATGCTTTGGTGAGGAGATGTAGAAAGATTTGGGCCGCTGCGCGTCAAATACTCCTTAGGGGGCAGGCCCGCATGAAGAGGGCGGCAGATCGTCATCGCCGACCCGCGCCCTCTTACACCCCGGGTCAAAGGGTGTGGTTATCTTCAAAGGACTTGCCTCTCCATGTCCACACCAGAAAGCTCGCTCCCAGGTTCGTGGGTCCCTTCCCGGTCTCTAAGGTCATTAACCCGGTGTCTGTGAGACTTAAACTCCCCAGGTCCCTCCGGGTACACCCCACTTTCCACGTGAGCAGGTTGAAACCGGTCCGTGAAAGTCCTCTGGTTCCACCCACCAAGCCTCCACCGCCGCCTAAGATGGTAGACGGGGGTCCTGTCTACCAGGTCAAAAGACTGCTGGCGGTGAGAAAGAGGGGCCGGGGGAGACAGTTTTTGGTGGACTGGGAGGGGTACGGTCCTGAGGAGCGGGCTTGGGTTCCGACCAGCTTCATTATGGACCAGACTCTAATAGACGATTTTTATCAGCTTCACCCAGATCAGGCTGGACCGTCGGGAGCCGGTCCTAAAAGAGGGGGTACTGTTATGTCTCGTCAAATGTGTTAAGGGTCATGTCTGTCATGTTTCTGTCTCCTGTCTGGCTTGTCTGTTTTATTTTGAAAAGTCTAACCTTTCCTTTCGTTTCAGGTTCCTTTACCTTCTGCCTTGTGTGTTTCCCGCCAGTGTGATTGTCTGCTCCATCCTAATTGTCTCCACCTGTTCCCCATTTCCTTTTGTGTATTTAGTCTCGGCGTCTCCCCTGTTTTGTTGCTAGTTCGTTGCCAATCCCTGTATTGTGTCGAAAAGCTCTAGAAAAACCTTGTCAAGTGATCTCATTATTATATTAAATTCCGCAAACTGTCTGTCTGCCTCCTGCGTCCTGCATTTGGGTCCTCTGCCTAGTCTGAATCGTTGTCATAGCTTGACTCTGTCCAGTGGTAACTTATTAAGCTAACCGGCTGCAGGCTGTAGCTTCATATTCAGTGCACAGACATGCGAGTGGTATCGTCTAACTCTCTGCAAGAATGCAAATAAGAGTTTTCAGGTTCATTGTGAAACAAAAAACATCCTCCCATCTGCTGTGTGGGATGTGATAAAAATAACAGCTATGTACACACAAACTCTGCAGCAGCATTCAGTTTGAATAAACACGTGTGTTTGCAGGTCATTTGAATTCTATCAAATGTAATGGGCCGAAGCGTAGCTACTGGTATGGAAATATCTTCAGACACTTAACATTCAATGTTTAATGTGTTAATAATACTTTGACTGGAAACTGTTTATTGCTGCAATAGAAAGACATACAAGAACTCTTTTCTGTAATAGTCCTAAAAATGGAGCATGTTGTTTTGTAAAGTAGAACTGAATAGCAACACAACATTTGGGTGCCAAACCTGAACCTTACCAAGCTGCAACCGTTTCACAATGTTGACCACGTGTTTATTATTGTTACCATGACAACAAAGATCTGGTACGCCGATATGTGGTGTTTTGGGAGTCTTTGGCAAACAAACAACTTATTCTGTTTATGTTGGAGGAAATTGTTGTTAAAACCAAGGTATATTTTCTGAGACACAGGAGCAGATTTTGGGTAGAATACCCAGGATTCAGCCCTCCTGCGAGTGCTGCGGTCGGGCAGATGACCCGGCGCCCGGCAGAGGGACGACGTGAAAAGAGAATTTGCCTGCTGTGATTTATAATACGCAGTCACAAAATCCTTTATTTGTTTTGCTACATGCAAAGAAAGCCCACAGTCCTGCTGCTGTCTGTCACCCTGACATGTGGAGCAGAAAGCAGTGAACAGCAGTCAGTGACTCTGGAGACAAAGCAAAACTACGAGGTAGGTGTCCTTTAATAACTTAACCGTTCTCAGGTCATATTTTTAAAACAACACTGGCTTAATGCCTCATTTTTTATTAATATTATTAATCACTGTTTCCATGTTTATAAAAATTACAGTGATTTTAATTAGGTGTTCAGTCAGAATATTTCATATTATATTTATATTTATATTATTATATTTATATTTTTATATATTAGGCTTTTGAAGGTCCCCACACAAAATACACACATTACTGTTGTATCAAGGACAAATCTCTCAGTTAAAACGTTTTGATAAACCTTTGAATTAAATAATAAAATTAAATTTAAATGTAATTTTTGTGAGCTTTAACCTCAAGGACCTTCCTCAAATCATACTGTAATTTCAAGTTTATATTTAATTCTATAAGATCTTTTGATTTTTCTTTCATTAACATTAATTTTCTTATATAAAAGTATAAAAGTTGAAACGAGAAGCCTGAAAATGGACTCCAGTAGGAACATTTCAGCTGACTGCCTGTCATACTGTGCTGTGGTTGGCTAGTGAAGGTTATGCTTACCAGACGCAGAGCTTTAATGTGGTCACACTTGCTTTATTAAAATACACTTTTAAGTAACTTTAGGCTTGTTTACATTTTGCAAGTCCTTTGTTACTCATTGAGATCTACCACAACAACGTCTCAACAACTGCTGGATGGATCGGCACCAGGTTTTGTACAGACATTCATGGTTACCAGACAATAAATCCTAATGATAATCCCATCTTTAACTCTAGCGCCACCATCAGGTCAAATGTTCTTTTTGTCCAATACCTGGGATTTCCCATCAGCCTCAGCTGTACTTTGTATTTACTGCTAATTACCAAGCTCCCTTCGGCTTTACGGAGCTTTAAAGTGAGTTTCAGCTCCTTGTTTATCTGTTGTGGAGCGTCGTTTTCAGAATAAAAGCTGTAAAAAGCCTCTCTCCACTACCTGCTCAGCAGCAGACAGACACAGTTAGAGACTAGCTGGTGAACATAATGGAGCATTTATCAGCTAAAGAGCCAGAGATTTCCCTCAGACACAGAGCTGACAGAGAAGGAATACTGGACTCATTCATCAGGTGACACAAACACCCCTCCACATGAATGATGAGAAAGACACCTGAGAAAATAGTTGTGTTGTAGTGTCATCTTTGAAATGATGGTGTTTATCTCCGCCCCTCTGTCTCCACCTCAGGCCGCCATCTGAGCAGATATGTCAGTCAACTCCTCCAACTCCTCCCTTCTGTTCTACCACTGCTTGAACTCCAGAGCTGCTGTTTTCATATTCACTACTTTTATCATCGCCAAAATCCTCCTCCTCCTCCCTCTCTCCATCCTCGTCCTCTACCTGGGTCACCAGCGATGGCAGCAGCAGAGCTCCATGAGCCACTCCGACTTCTTCAGCTACCACATGGCTGCCATGGAGCTGATCAGTGTTCCTGCAGGCATCATCTACGTTTGTAGGCCAACTGATGGAGAAAGTAGGGTTCTATGTTTCTAACATGGCTTTCCCTGGAGAGATGCTCTTTCACATCCCGACCTGTGTGGAGCGATACCTGGCTGTTGTTCACCCCGTCACCTACCTGGGGCTGAGACAGTCAGGTGGCGTCAGGATCAGAAACATTAGTGTTGTGTGTGTTTGGCTGCTGTGCTTCGGATGGATTGGTGTAACAGGTTTGTACGCCCCTGATCTTCCCAGCATCCCATTTTTCTGCTTCTTGGTCTTCAGCTTACTTGTCGTCTCTTTCTGCAGCCTCTCTGTTCTCTGTGTTCTGATTCGTCCAGGGCCGGGGGACGTGGGTGGGAACAGGGAGCGGATCGACCAATCAAAGCAGAGGGCTTTCCACACAGTCATGGCCATAATGGGAGTACTGTGGTTGTGGTTTGTGGGGCTTCTTGTGTGTAGTGCTCTGGACGTGTCACAGTCGTTGAGTTACAGTGACGGGTGTGTGGTGCTGATATCTGGGATCTGGTTCAATCTGCCCAGCAGTTTGGTGTTACCGCTGCTGTTTCTGCACAGGGCAGGGAAACTGCCGTGTTGTCATCACAGCAACGAGTAAAGACGAGGATTGGTGTAGATTAGACTAGAGTATAATTTAAGAGTAAATGTTACTATATCAGAGCTGCAAACGGTAAATGAGAGCAGGTTACTCTGCAGCAGAGTAGGTTATCAGACAGAAACATCTTTTGCACATTTATCAGATTTCTGTTGAGCTCAAACTGTACACGACTCAAGAACATAGTGGCAACCTCCAGAATTGAGACTGAATTAATTAATTGGCTATCGTTTTCCCTTTTTTAGTTAAATTTCTGATAGCCCAAAGTTGAGTGCCATCACTCTACTTCATCTTTTGTACCAATGTATGTGTTTACGATGCATATTTTTGTAGCTAACATTACTAAGTGGTATTAATGCTACAATATGAAGATTAAATGTCATAATAAATGCTCTCAGCTGTAAATGTGTGTGTTTGAGTGTGATTTGGTTGCATAATCACCATACAGATCTCTACAGAGTTGCTGCAGCTCTGACCTCCGAGTGGATCAACAGAACAGGAAATTTGCCTGCTGCAATTTACCATAAAAAATATATATATCTGCATCACTTGTTACATGCAACATGCAAAACACACCAGTTTGCTTTCATCTGTTTTTCACACACACACACACACACACACACACACACACACACACACACACACACACACACAATTAAGAACACACATGTATTAGTTATTTTATGGACCACAGCAGTCAGTGAGTTTGCAGACGCAGGACAAAGAAGATCAAAAACAAACTGCTGAGGTGAGCGTTCTTTAATAATAGCATACTGTATTTAAATACTAACATTATATTTGTTTTCAAAAGTTATACCAACGTGTATTATAACTAAATAATAATTAGGGTGATTTAGCCTTTTGTTTCATCTGGTCAAAGAGGCAAAACGTCCCACAATCCAAAGCTGATAGTGAATTCTTTTGCTTCACATTCGTTATTTGATGTGAAATTCATATTTCGCTGTGGACTGATACTTAAGACTGGTTGCTTTACTAAAAAACCTCTTTACATTGCATACGTAAGTAACATGAAAGGAGTTGATTGCAATGGTGAACCCAAAGAGAATCATAGCCAACTGTTCAGCTGTATGGAGCTTAAAGTTAAAGTTTTTTCATTCATTTATTCAGGTTGTTGTCACCCGTCTGCTTGTCCAAGTATGTTGTCTCAACATGCGAAGCAAGGACGTTTCTGTTCCAAGGCTGGATTTTTAGATATTTGTTATAAATGTCAGTGGGATTTTGAACGAGCTTGTCTTATATCTGGAACACAGTCTGGAAGTTCTAGTTTCACTTTGGCTCTCTATAGAGTGCTGCAGGAACAAAATATTTGCACTCTGTGTTTGGTGGGAAGTATGATCCAACAACTGGAGTCAGAGGTGTGATGAAAACAAAGCCATGCACACACAAACAGACAGGTGTGCCGAGCTAAATGACGCAATACATGAGTTGTTTATGAGTCATTTGAATCGTAATGGACTGATTAAATGAACCATAGTTGAAGATTGCTACCTTGTTGGCACTGATACAAATTCAGCTGTCAATGACTGGTTTTCTTAGACTTATATTTAAATTTTGGAAATTCACTTTAGTGTTCAGGAAAGTTTAAGATGTTTAAGATCATGAAGATCATGCACTGATCAGTAAAGTTGTACTGTAATGTATGATGTTCTAGTATAATGATGTATGACATTACTGTATTTAAATAAAGGAATAAATATCACAATAATTTACTCTGTGTTTGTGTGTTTTTGTTGTACAAACTTGATGCAGACCTCCATACAGATCTTGCAGCACAGATGACAAACTGATACAGAGTTTGATATTCAAATAGTGGTGGTGCTGACTCTGTGATCTGACCTCCCTGTGGCACAATAACGCGAAAAATACATTTGCCTGTCACAAGTTCCTGTGAAAAAGTATCGTAAAATATGAATTGCAAAAAGAAAAAACCCACAGTCCTGCTCTCACCTGTTCTGCACACACACACACACAAACACGCACACCTGAATCACAGATACGTGTTAAGATATGTTTGGGTCGGGTCCCAGTGAACAGCAGAGAGTCTGGAGACGCAGGAGGACGACGATCAGGAAGAAACTCTGCTGAGGTGGGTGTTCTTTAAAAATAAACAGATTAGTTAAAGATTTAGTTATTCATGAGTATTCACTATTGAAAAGACTATTTATATTTTATAAACTGATTCTTTGTGGTAACTACATTTCGTGGGTGTTTTTTTTTTTTTTGATATTGCTGATAACTTGTGTTTTGCAAAGGTATTATACACTTGTGCGTTAATATTTTCGCACAGTAAAATGCACTTTCAGTGTTTCTTATATATGTTGTTATATGTCTATTTGCTGTTTAATTGATTTAATTAATTAATTTAAGTGAATTTAAATTTGTGATTCCTTTTAGAACTTCCTAAAACTTGTTTTTTTTTTACCATAAAATATTTTTTGTTAATTCAGCCTGACTCTGAAAAGTAGCTGAACCATAAAAAATTCAGCAAACATATCTGCTGCCATTGAAGACGAAACTGTCAGTGTTAAATATAGACCATAGAGTCAGGATAGACCTGAGGAACACTGATGTTTTGTGGATAAAGATCAGAAGGTTACATGGTTCTCCCAGACCCAGTTTGACCCCCGCGGGGTCAGTGGACGTGGATACTCTTTAAGATACATCACCTGTGGTGGCAATGCACTTATTGGCCTCTCTGGTCAACCTTGATTAGAACATGTGACTTCCTCTGAGGTGTCCTCCAGGCCCTGACGGTGCACAAGAGATTATTTATATTTTCTCCATTTTTTTTAACATCGTCTCTCTTCACCTCCCCCTCTCCCTCTCCTCTTCAGACCTTTCACATATATAAATATGTCAGTCAACTCCTCCTTTGATTCTATCATGGACATATGCTTCAGGTCCAAAATGAGCATCTCTGTCTTCTGTGCTTTCACCATCGTCAACCTCCTCCTCCTCCCTCTCTTCATCTTCATCCTCTCCCTGGGATACCAACAGTGGAGGCAACAGCGCTCCATTTCCACGGTGTCAACAAGTCACTCTGACCTCTTCACCTATCACTCCATCGCCATGCACCTGAACGAATTCTTGGGGTTCATCCTCTTCTTTTGTGGCGGCTACCTCAATCTCCCAGAGATGATGTCAGCAGGAGGTTTTGTCTGGTCCATCACCTCCTTCGGACAGGCTCTGCTTCAAGTCCTCACCTGTGTGGAGCACTACCTGGCTGTTGTTCACCCCATCACCTACCTGGGCATGAAGCAGGCCGCCGGGTCCAGGACCAGACACATCACCATTGGATGTGTTTGGTTACTGAGCTTTGGATGGATGGTTGTATTGTATCTAACCAGCTTGATGTTCAATTTTATCTTGTATGTTTGCATTATGGTTTTCTTCTTAATTATCATCTTGTTTTGCAGCATTTCAGTTCTCTGCGCTCTCAAGCGCCCAGGGCCGGGGGAGGTGGGCGGGAACAGGGAACGGGTTGACCAATCAAAGAAGAGGGCTTTCCACACCATCATGGCTATAATGGGAGTGCTGTTGTTGAGGTTTGGGGGGAATCTGATTGGCTATGTCATAAGGAGTTCAGTAGATATGAACCTCAGGGACATGTGTGTGGTGTTGTTGTCTTCATTCTGGTTTGACTTGCCCAGCAATTTGGTGTTACCTCTGCTGTTTCTGCACCGGGCAGGAAAATTACAATGTTGTGAACAAAACACTGAATCAGGATGAGAGTTGGATTACATGCGAGACTATCATACTATAAATTCTCATGTAAAATCTGGTATTCATATATTTAAAAATATATAAAAATGATTTTTTTATTTTGTGGTTAAATGTGTGAGTGTGAGATTTGGGTACCATTTAAAGTTTTAATGGTAGGATAGTCAGAGATACGAGTAGATGTAGAGAATGTACTTGGTCTTATCTGTGTTTAAAATAAGTACGATTAAGAAGGGATATCTGGAAATCATTAAAGACAGACTGTGCTGGAGTGGGACCAGGGACATAAAATGGTGTCATCAGACCCCTGTGGCACCCCGTTACTGATAGCAAGCGGTCTTAATTCAGCACCATCAGTACCAGCACCATTCAGTGTGCTAGCATGCTAATATTTGCTGATTATTGCTAAGTAAAGAACACACCTGAGGCTGATTGAATGTCATTAGTTTTGCAGGTATCAAACAAAACTTTGACCTCATGATCGCATTGGAGTGAGTGGGACCAGGAACATATAAAACGGTGTCATCTGCATAAAAATGGACATTGCAGCACTGATATAGAAGAATAATGTATAATTTAAATCAGAATGGACCAAGAATAAACCCCTGTGGTACCCCATTACTAAATTAAAGAAGGCTTGATTCAGGTCCATCAGCCACAACAGTCAGTCAATAGACACCATCTAGAGATAAAGACTAGTCTGTCAATAATGTCGGTCAATAATTCGAGTGGCATGAAACTGTGTAAGACAATGTCAGCAATTACTGAAACTGTGGCTGTTATTATGCCAAAAACCAGATTGTTGTGACTGTAATGAATTCAGTGAATCAATAAAAGTGTGTAGTAGACAATAGCCACTATGTAGACTTTTTTGTTTCATTAATTGTGAATTTCATGTTTGACATTTTGAACATGATCCTCATAATGATGGAAAAAAGTAACAAGTTTGTCATGAATCTTCTGACAGTTTCGTGTATGTGATCAGGGGATGGAAAAGAAAAATGCAAAACAGACATAATGTTGTGTTTCCCAAAGCGCTTGTGTCACACGTGGTAGCTACTGTCTATGCAAATTAGAAAATAAAAACAGATTTACTGTGTGCCTGATGCAAATGTGTGTGGTGTAATCTATGATTGGTTCATGACTGCAGAGTTCACTGAAGGTGTCAGAGCTCACTCCTCAGATAAAGTCTTTATTAGAGCCTTCTCGCACAGCGTGACATGCAATGAATTCATAAGATTGTTGCCATCGCAGAGTGTACAGGGGTCTTTACATAACTTGAGGAAACATTAATTAAATAGAGGAAAACACAATAATTCAAACGCTCACATTTCTATTTAAAGAAGAGAAAGTAAAAAAAAAACCAAATAGGTCCGGTGTCAGCGTCACGTCGCAGCTTCTGCCACCAGGTGGCTCTTCATGTGTGTTTTCAGACAGTGGCTCTGAGTAAAGGCTTTGTCGCAGAGGGTACATTTGTATGGTCTCTCCCCATTGTGGGTCCTCATGTGGACTGTCAAGTATGTTTTGCGAGCACACGCTTTCCCACAAATGCCGCAAACAAACGGTTTGAGGCCTGAGTGAACTGTCACGTGGTTATCCAGATTAATCTTACGTTTGAAGGACCAACCACAGTCCGGGCAGCGGTATGGTGTCTCTCCGGTGTGAACCCGCATGTGAATCGTCAAAGGTCCCTTTGTGGTGAATCCCTTGCCGCATTCGCCACAGTGGTACGGCTTCTCGTTGGTGTGTGTTCTCATGTGGATCTGAAGCTGCTTGCTCGTCAGGAACATTTTGCAGCAAACGTCGCAGAGGTACGATCTCTCTCTGTCTGTGTGAATCTTCTCGTGTTGTCTCAGCGTCCCGGGAAGTTTGAAACGCCTCCCGCAAATCTGACAGCTGTGAGGTCTTTCCCCAGAGTGGGTCATCTTGTGGCGGGATAAAGATCTGTAGTCGCTGAGGGATTTACCGCACACGCCGCAGAGGTGCGTCTTTTTGTTGATGTGAGTCCTGCGGTGAACTTTTAACTGTTCCCTCAGCTCAAACACTTTATGGCAAGTGTAACATTTGTGCAGCTTATGGAGTTTCTGGTGATCCTCCAGGAACACCTTCAACGCAAATGCGTCATGGCAAACATCGCATTTGTATGGTCTCTCCCCTGAGTGGGCAGCCACATGCTCATTGAGGCTGAGAGTACTGAGGAAAGACTCTCCGCAAATGTGACAGTCGTCAGTTTTGTGGTGACTTTGAAGATGATCCTTCAGCGCCTCCATGGACCCTGAAAGCTCTCCGCACACTCCGCAAACACTTCCTGGATCGTCCACGTGACTCCAGGCGTGTTTGACAAGAGTAACTTCTGATTTGTGCAGAGCTCCACAGACTTTGCAGGAGAGCACAGCATCACTGTCCTCAATCTTGGTCTCGGTGGCCTTGACACCAGGATGTCTGGCTTTTTGTTTCTTTGTCACCTTCGCCTTCAGTTCAGAGTCACTTTCTTTCAGCTCCTCGTCGCTCTTCTCTGGTTTCCAGTCGCCATCGCTGTCATTCGCCTCTCCTCTTTCTTCTTCCTTATCAATATCATCGCTATCGTCCCCTTTACTCTCAGATGCAGAGCAGACAACAGAGTCCTCAGCTGGTTCTGATATCCCACGATCCTCATCATCAGCTTCCTCCGTTTCCATGTCTTCTTGTTGTGATGTTGAGCTGCTGGACACAAAGCTAACTCTGCTAGCTTCGACTTCCTGAACACGGCTACTGTGGGAACCAAGAGCAAAAGTTAAGAGGGTACAGAAGTGATGTCTTTAAAGTCTGTCTGATAATATGTGGCTGTAGGTAACACAACAATGTATGGCCTAAAGTATGTCTTTTGTTATAAGTGGGTCCAGCAGTGACTGGTTCCTTTTGAATCACCTTGTTTGAGGCCTGGTTTCATCACACGTCAGCATGGCAGACGTGGACAGAGAGTCTCCAGGGTTGTCGTCTTTTGTCTCTAGAGGATGAATCTCGTCCTCGCTGGCCTGATGTTCCTTTTGAGTCTGGAAAAACAAACAAGTTGGATTCCACCAGGGATCTATCATCTGAAAAGAAACTGATGCCTCCTTTCAAACACTTTCAAACAGCAATAAACTGAATCAAATGCTTCTTTGTCTCAAAGGCTAGAAGCCAGAATTACAACAAACTACCTTCAGTCTGATAAAGAGGGTTGGCTTCCCCCATCCTGTGCAGCTGATGGTTCTGTGGATCTCCTCTGGTGTCAGGGTCTTTAGTTTTACAGGCTGTAATCTCCGTCTCTTGTCGGATGTTAAGACGTCAAAAAGCTTGTTGTCTCCGGACAGCTGAGGGGAGGTGGACTTGAGCAAGTCCAGGAAGTCTGCCTCCCGCAGGCCTCGAGGACACTTCAGCTTCAGCATCGGACTTTTCTTAAGAACTGACAGATGGAAAGACGAGCAAGATTTACTGCAAGATTTCAAGATACCTACTGGATCGAAACCAAAATCTGTGATATCGCCCACCCTAATAAGCATTTCTTTGAGCTTAAATCTTCCCATCACTCACTCTGATGATTTCTATTTTTGACTGCTGTTTACCGTGAAAACGTGCAACGACAACCAGCGACTGTGTGCTCTCAGTGTGAGCTGTCACGTCATTAACCGTGATATTTAACAGGGTTTTTTAATATTTTTTGTATGTTTGAAAACTAAAATATTAGAAATGTAGTTAACATAAATGTTTCTCCTTTTTTCATACGGTGAAACTTTACTAACAGCATACAGAATAAAAATGGGAATGAACAAATCTTTCAGCACCCTTGGCCTTTTTTTAAATCACCCCGAGGTGCCATGCGAAGTCACTTTGGGAACCACTGGTTTAGATGATGACATAACTCACCCACTTGAAATTCCCAAATGTCAAGAAAATGTTCAGTTCACCCACATTACAACTTCACACCCAAACTAGTCCCTGAGGAAAACGGCTCACAGCTAAATCTTCCTTTTTTAACTTTTTACACTTACCATTGTTTGAGAGCACATCGGTCTGAGAGTCCTCCAGGATGCGGATCCTGAGGTCTACATGGTTCTGGGTTGCACTGATCTGAGGTCTGCCAGGCTTTCTCTTCTTACACTGACCTCTGGGGGGGAAAGACCTGAAAGATGAAGATTAACTGCAGGTTAATTAAAGGAGTTTAATTGAATCAAATTAAGACGTTGGGGTGCTTGGACCCTGGTAGACCAGCTTACAGTTCACTTAGGATTGAGGAAGTATCCCTAATACATTTTATTAGGAGCAGGGATGCACTACACTGTAACTATTGATGATAGCCAATAATTTCCCTGGATAATGTTGCTGATATTTTTGGTTTCTAAACAGTCAGGTTTTCTCCTCCATATAAACAAATATACGTAGCTGATGGTAAAGATACACAAAATATAAGAAATACATAAATTACAATCAAGTTTCATACAGTAAAAGTATCTTTTTTTCTATGTGGAAATACAGTAAACCTCTTGGTAATTCAATTTTAAAATAAAAGAGAACATGAAACTTTATTTTTCATAGACAAACCATACATTTCCTGTCTGATTCTCATGTAAACTAAGTGATAACACTGGAGGAACCTTGATGGAGTTTGATTAGTCGGGTCTTCCAGGTTCTCTGGATCCTCAGGGGACTCGTCCTCCTCATCTTCACCCCCCTCTTCCTCAACAGGGCCGAGGCTCCTGCTGCATTTCGTACCTTGACAAAAGAAATCAATTATTTCCACTTTAAATTTCTGAAACATTGTGTGATTGTAGGGGTTTTATTTTGAAAATGTCAAGCACTGAAACTAACAGATAAATTGAATATTGAATATTATTTTAATTCCTTGGAGCAGCAGAACACGTTGAGTCTGTCCAGCATGTTGTGTTTTAGCTTGATTAGTTGTTAAATCCTGTATAGACAGCACATCTGCCAAACTCCAATAACAAAAACTTCTATTCAAATTTCTCTCACCTTATATAAGTTATACATGTGATGAAGACATGATTCAACAGCATTAAAAACAGCACCGGTGACTTGCCGAAACTTCGGTATACACACAACAGCAAGACATACGTGGAAATAACCATAAATCTTCGATCTTCGATCTGCGATCAGCTGCGGCTTGGCGCAGCACAGAGGACGCTGCACTCCAAACCACAGATGTCAAGCAACACATTAGTGACATCAAAAGGCTAAATTATGTGCTCATGGGTCAATTAAAGTAATTCCGAATTGAAGAATAAGTCCTGTTGATTAGAGAACCGTCTTAGCTTTTGTAACGTGATGTGTGCAAATGTGTTGATAACCAAGTCAATATTAAATTTTAAGATATATTAATGGAGTTCGACATGCTCCTAGCTCAACAAAGCAGGACTTTGGGCTTGCTGGTTTTAAATCTTTATGCAAAGAAATGAGAGAGCGACCTGCTTTACTGAGCGTGACCCGCGGCTGCAGCAGGAGCTCCAGCCGCTCGACCTCCCGCCTGAAGCCCGCAGCCTCCTCCTCGTAGCCGGCCACGGTTCTCTCTACGACCGCCAGGATCTCCTGCGCGGCGGCAGCAAGCCTCTCGGTGACGATCCCTCTCAGAATCTCCGCTTTGGACATTTTACTCAAACTCTCAACCGTGTTTCTATTCAAACTGCAGCCACAGTTTAATTATTTTATGGATAATCTTATTCCATCCTCGCATTGTTTACTAGTTTGAGACGTTTCCGCTTTTGGTGCGAGCATAAATGTTATCCGAGTAGAAACCGAAACCTGAGCCAGGTGTTCCCTTTCTTCTTCCTCTTCTTTGACAGAGATGAAAAAAAAAAAAAAAAGAAATAAACATAAAAAAAAAAAAATAACAGTAAAAATTGTGTCAACACATGTTATGAGAAACTTGGTCCTGGTACGCATAACGGAAGATGGAGATGAAAGGTTTAAAAATGTTTTATTGACTCTGAAAAATGTCGGAAATTAGCTTTAAAAAAACACCAAGTCTAATTTCTGTAGAAATGTTGAATGTAAAGTTGTTCTAAAATCCCCAAATTCACAGAAACAACACTGACAACATGTTCTCGATGGCTATGGCCGGCGGTACTCAGACCTTTGACTTAAATACCACAATGTAAATATTCTCCATTACAAGTAAAAATCCTGCATTTAAAAGAAGTATTATCAGCTAAACGTGTGATAGTTTTTATTACAGTCATTATTGCAGTAACAGACAACAAACACAGGGGGGAGCCCTTGCACAGAGCAGCATGCAAAGCAGCAGAGACAGAACATACAAACTACACATTTATTGATCAGCTTAATAACATGTTTCTGTACCTTTTCATCTAAACACGTCACCTGTGCGTGGCTCCGTCTTCTCTCCTAACAAACCAAAACCAGTGTATACCAGAATCCTAACTAAGATTGAATATTGTTCTCTTTTTTCGGAGACATTCCTATTTATCAAGCCTCATTGATCTTCAACCTTCTGCAGAGCAACACTTCTACTCTTTCTCGTTTCCCCCCACCCCAACCTTCTCTCTTTCTATTTTCACCGGCATGCTCGACTTCCTGGGCTTCTTCTTTGGCATGAGGTCACCTGACCCCCACCGCCGCTGCTGATTGGTTAGTGGGCTGGCGCACGCCTCTCCTCGTTTGTGTGCCACGGTGATGGGGGCGGGGTCAGGGAGGGGAGCAGGTGCAGTGTGGTTGGTGAGCAGGTGTCGACGGCGTTCGGTTCTCTCCACCACAGGAACAACCAGGGGGACAAGGGAGGGAGGTGAGCCCAGCGGGGAAGCACTGCGAGCTGGGAGGAGTGGAGGAGGAGGAGGCGGGGAGTTGGCTTGAGGGGGTGTGTCGTCCCGGCAGCCATGTTGGGGGTTTGTATGACCGTTTAACCCGTTTTTCAGGGTGCGTACTAGCGTGTGTGCATCATCATCCTGTTGCCAAAATGTGTTGCCGATCTCTTTTTCCCTGCACATGTGTGTGTGAGTGTCGGGTATGTTTTTACAAGCGTTTGTGTCCTTGTGTATCTGCGTTTCAGAGTGTATGCTTGTGTGTGGGTCAGTGTGTGTGTTTCTGTGGGTGTGTGCGTCCCTGCTGGCGCCGGTGTGTAGCCGTGGGTTTGGGTTGGCGCTGTGTCGGTTTCGGCTGCGCAGCGAGCTGAAGACCATGGTGCAGCCCGCCACTGTGCAGCGATGTTTGATCTTCAAGTGGACAGCGTTGTAGTGGATCTTCAGGGTTCCTGCACAAACAGAAAGAAAATGGTGCTCTTGTTAAGTTGGCGCTAACTGACTGATTTCACACAGCAGCTGTTTCTGGGCTGGAAACTACCAGAAAGAGCAAATCCAACACAAACATGCATCATGACAATGACAACTGAGATTCCCTTCTGACAAACACGTCACAACACTACTGTGGTCTCGTTTCTCTTAAGTAAAAAGTAAAATACTTTTGTTTACATCTGAAGGTCAGTAAAGGACCTGGAATTGAACCTTGTGAAACTCCAAAACACAAGATCAGCACAAAACCTAAAATTGAACCCTAAGCAGAGGACCTCGAATTGAATCCTGTGGAACCCCAAGACACAAAATCAGTAGAGGATCTCAAACTGAACCTTGTGGAACTCCAAGACTCAACATGAGTTACATTCACTCTAAGTACTGGATGTGTAGCACTCAGAATTATACTTGGAGACACAGAAACCACAACATTCCTACCTTTGTCATAGAAGCTTTTCCCACAGACGCCACAGCAGACCCTGCCCTTCCGACTCCCTGCAGGTAGAGGAGAAGGGAGGGAGCAGAGGGAAGAGGGGAGCGGCCGGAGGGAGGAAGACGAGGATGGGAGAGGATGGAGGGAGGAAGAAAAAGAGGCAGTAGGAAGAGGACAGAGGAAGGAGGAGGAGAAGGATGGGAGAGGATTGAGAGAGTAGGAAGAGGAGCCTTGCTGCTTCTTGGAAATCTTCAGAGGAGAGGAGGAAGAGGAGGAAATGGACGGATGGAGTGAGGAAGAAGTACGGATAAGTGATGAGGTTAAGGAAGGAGAGAGTGATGAGGTGTTCTCCTGTTTGGCCATGCCCCTGTGAAGGTCAAGCTCCTGGTTGTTGTGGAACCGGAGGTTCTGATGCCATATGGACCGGGCCGGCTGTGGCTTGTCAGGGTCTGCTTTGATTTTTAACGCCAGCTGCAGAATCGGATCATCCTCTTGCTCTCTTCTTCCTCCTTCCTGCCTGTGTCTCTCGGCCAGTTTGGTCCCACTGGGCTTCCGTAGGCACTGTGTTAGCTTACTGGGAGGAACAAGCTCCTGAAAAAAGAAAAACAAGGACGGGGGGGGGGTCACACTAAGGAAAAAGGTTTATATAAAACTTAAAGAACCTTTCTATATAGGTGGCAGGCCGTTATAAACTCAGTGGAGGAGTTATCAGGATTATTTCGAGTTGCAGAGAAAGGAAGGTTAGGACGCTTCCTGCTGGAAAACTGTGGCAGAGTCAGACTGGTTGGAAGAAAAGGTAATTTACTTTAATTACCTTGGTGGCAGGAACCAAACAGTGGAAAGCAGAGCTTGGGAAGTGGAAAGGCAGACGCAAAGACTGTCCACCTGGAAAGTTTTCAAAATGGTGGACAGGGTCATTGTGGTCAGCAGGACTGTTTTTCCTAAAACGGCAGACACCGGCCACTAGACGTGAGTCTCCTCCAGTGTTCTTAAACATTCCTGGCGTTCCCCCGTTCCACTCGCTGAACGTGCTGATGTTCGACTGGCAGCTCTTCGAGGCTCGGTTTAGCTCTGGATCAGAGAGGTGACTGACAGCTGCCACGCACTGGAGTGACATCCACTCGACTATGGGGCGTGTCTCGCCAAAACGAAGGAACTGTTTGAGGATGAGCAGCTCTTCTTCAGGAGTCACCATCAACCAGCGGTCCAACACCTTCCCACCAGGAAACTGGAGAGAAAGAAACCTCAACGTGAACAGATGAAAGTGGCGAAATGCGATTCATAACCGAAGAAAACAACTTGAGCACATAAATCCTGATTTAATTCATGCTCAGTTTGAAATACAGGGTGGCTGGGATTGGAGTACCGTGAGTCAAACAGGAACCAACACAGATTTATGGACATCATCATCGCAGGCTGTTATTATTGAGGTTAACCTTAGTAACACTAAAGGCCGGGATATGCTTGAAACCAGTTCGTTTGTACAAAGTCGGTTTCAGCTATTAATCCTACACTCAGTTTATTTTTATTGTCAGACACTAGATATCAATATAACACTGTATAGTAGACTGTGTAAGTGTTTACCTGCAGCATGTACCCTCTAACATAATCCCCCAAACTCCAGCCCAGTGTGTGCAGTATGTGGCCGACCTGAAAAAGACAAAAAGTAATCTGTTACACATCAAGTGTAATGTATTGCAATCACATAGAAGATATAACTCTGCACATTAAGACTAATTTGTGATATTTTCTCATATTTAGTTAATAAAAGATTACCATTAGCTGCTCTAAACGTTCATACCAAACGACCAGGTGTACCTGTTCTGGGGTTAGGATGCTGTAGAGACGGTCCAGCAGAATCTTTAGCCGAACAGGAATGGCCTGAGCTCCGTATAGGACCAGGGAGCTCAGGTCGAACACCAGCCCAGGAAGGGCAACCTCCACTGGGCCGCAGCTGGAGGGTTGCTGGGCCTGAAACTTCTCCAAGGCTGGAGAGGAAGAGGAATGAATGGCTGCAGTTTTATTTTAAAAAGTGCTGTAGAGGAAAATGTTTTGTACATGAAAGTGAAGTTACATTTTTTACATTTTCTAATAACATCTGTATACCTGCAAGACAAGGTGGTCTGAAAGTTAGTGAACATCATCAGATATATATCTGAGTTGAGTTACACTGTGATAACAATTATAGATAATAAAATATAAACATATGATATGTATGTTTAACAAATAAAATAAAACATAGAAAATAAAAATACAACCAAAATGTATAAAATAAAACAGGTGTGTGTGTGTGTGTGTGTGTGTGTGTGTGTGTGTGTGTGTGTGTGTGCAGATGCTCTCTCCAGATGCTCTCGGTGATGTGATGACAGCGACACCTGACTTCATGTCACCGTAGCGACTGAACACATCTGCAGTGTGTGTGTGTGTGTGTGTGTGTGTGTGTGTGTGTGTCAGTACGTGGGTGAAGTCCAACATTGTGTCGCTGTCAAACTGCAGAGTTTGTTTACGACACGAACCCTCAGAGTCCCTACAGAGTAACAGGGATGTTTTTTACATTTTGAAAGTCTTGAGAAGGTGGTTGTTTTGTTGGGATCAGAGAACATGAGCAGCTCCAGGGCCGAAGCTCCATTGACGACACGGAGGTCGATAATATTGGGAATCTAAGAGGTTTAATGGTATGACAAGGGATTTTCATTCTACAATTTCTAACATATTACAAATGTTGGTTGAGGTTAATTCTGATTTATTTTCTGTTTTACTTCCGAACTGACTGTTTTTCAGGCAAAAACCTAAAAGGGTTCAGTATAGTTCACCAGAATCACATACCTGGCATTGAGACGACATTTAGACCATAATATAGGAAGATACAATCTACAGAAATCATAAGTGAACAGTTTAATTAATTAATTAATTTTGTAATTATGTGATGTGTTTTAAATACTCTTTACAGTTTGGTTGGTAGCTAGTCAAAAACTTTGTTACAGCCCTGGCTCTAGTCGTAGCTTGGCTATCTCAGTCGGTCACATGACCTCCATCTTGTATGTCGTAGCAGTCCCTCGAGCCTCATCTTGTCAACAACACATTCACATGATTACGATGACTATGCCAACTTGAATATTGCTTGTCCTTCCAACACATAATGTTTACTGGTTATTTATGCCACTGTGGCAAAAACAACCTGTTTGAACACCTGCATTGTGAGAACACAAATCTCTGGTAGACACTTGCACTGAGGGGATGCAGACCTGTTTGAACACTTCTGAACACCTTACATCACTGTGGGGACAGCAAAGACAATTTAAATGCCTAAAAACATTCCGTTTCTGAGTTAAATTTGGCTCCAGGAAGGCTGTCGTTAGAGTTGCAGCAATTAGGGAAAACCGAAATGTCCTCATAAGTAATTATACCAACATATGTGCATGTGTGTGTCTTACCGTGTGCCACCCAGCTGTGTCCACAGCGATCACATGACCTGAGTTGGACACTTCTTGGTTTGAAGGAGACGCAGCTGCAGCCGGACGCTGTACACCTGATAGACTGATAAACGGGATAACACATTAATATTCTTCTTATGTTCCTGTCAGACAGGACAAACAAAAACTTTAATTTCATAAAAGTTATTTAAACTTTATATTTTTGTATTATTTGTGCATTGAAACACAGAGAGATGGTACCTCCTCAGTGTCTGGAGTCATCCTCATGTCTCGGTCCTGCAGTCAGAACAAAAACATCAGCTCAGCCTCCTGATTGGTCGAATGAAACTGAACCTCCTTCTGATTGGACAGTTGAACACTTCAGCCACTGACTTTCAACTTATATGAATCTGATATTTTTAATAATAATCTGATATTTTGTGATGTAATGATTTACTAATACTGTCATAAAATATTTAGGATATAATTTATATTTTCTATATGAATAAGATCTATTCATTAGCTCTACATTAATTTGTCATGAATTAATTGATCACTGAGAGCTTATTAAGATTCAAACATTTGGTACGTTGAAGTATTACCTTTATTTATTGTTTATATTTTTGTTTATTAGTTTGTTTGTTTGTATACAGGTAAAAAAATAAAAACAACTACTGAAAGATTTGACTTAAATATTATTTATGATTATTTTTACGTTTTTAGTTTATTTAGAGTAAATTTTAATTATTTAATTATTTATTTATGAATTAAACTTTCTCATAGAAACAATTCATCATTCATTCTTTAAAATATTGTAATACATTTTATATTCTAACTTTGTTATGATATGGCGCTATATAAATAAAACTGAATTGAATATTCTTACATTTATTTGTATATTTTATATAATATTTCTTTTTATACTTATATATCTATATATGTTTATACTAATAGAAAATTTTTGTTCTGTTTGTTTAGATTTTAATACAGACTTTTTCCAATTTTTAATCAATTAATTTTTCTCTTTCTTTTTTTGATATCATCCACAGATAATGATAATAATAATAATTATTATTAAAATGATTATTAAAACAGAGCAGCATATAAAAGATCAATAACAAATAACAGATTAAATATTGATTGTTGCTAATAGATACGAGCAGCTCATCATTCGAGCAGAAGCTTTTTTTCTTTTTGCAGGAAGCTGATGAGTGAAATGAAAATATATTAAATTTAAATGTTGCATATACATTAAAAGCTAAAGACACAATTAAATTACACAAATAGATAATAATAAAATGTTTGTACACATGCTCAAACAGAATTTACATGATCAATATTTCTAACTAATTTATTAACTATTTCTTATATTGATATTATTCCATATAAAACCACACTAACCTCCTCACCACTGATGGAAAAAAAACAACCGTCTTCTTCTTCTTCTGTTAATTCTCCTCCACGTTTTCTTCTACATCACTTTACTTCTTCTTTATTTCTTCATGTATCTTCTTCTGTGGTGATTTATCTTCTGTCTTCTTCAGTTTGCTCAGAAAACCATTTGCTTCTCTTGTTTCTGTCCGTCTCTTGACTATTAAACTCTCTCTCTCTCTCTCTCTATATATATATATATATATATATATATATATATATATATATATATATATATACACATACAGTGGGGTTTTTATCTCTTTTCAAGGCTCTCCATCCTTTGGCTCCTCCCTCTAGCTGCGCTGAATAGATGTGATTGGACGAGGAGTGATGCATGGATGTTCAGCATCTTCCCTCCTTTTCCCTCTGTCATCATTTTGTTCCCAGCCTGTTAATCAAATGACGATGATGTGTGTGTGTTCGTACCTTTTAACAACAACGTAAGCTTCAGGTACCAGATCAGCCACATTACAAACCACTAACAACGAGGAGGGTCAAAGGTCAGAGGTCGCCAGGTAATGAGGAACAAGAGGGAAATATTAAATACATGACGTCAAAAATCCATTTCTTTTGATGCTTGTCAACAAAACATTCAGACCAAATTCACCCCTGAGGAGAAGAAGGCAGCTGTTGACCCGAGGCTGAGGTTTGCAGCAGTCACGCACCAACACGAGTGGGAGGAGCCACACGTGCAGAGTCACATGACAGCTAGTGTTTCCTGTCCACGTTAACTCTCTGAGCTGTTGGCCAGTGAAGGGAAACACTCAGAGCACAGGTAAGAAAATAGACAAGGTAGCTGATCCCCGTTCAGTCCTGTGCTACGCCGACAAAGCATTCACGTTTCTGAGTTTTTGGGCCCATGGAGCATGCTCAGTAGAGTCCTTCGCCAGCTGACTTCCTGTCGGCTCCTCGCAAACATGAATGGGACAAAATAATTTAATCACGTGGTGACTTTCCAAATGTTATTAGACCAAATTCTGGTAAGAAAAAGAGTCATTTTGGGGCTTATCTGTAACGCTCCCGGGGGCATCATGTGTTTTCTGTTCTTTAATCTTTTTATTTTCACTTCCTTTAAACTGAACTTGTTTACTTTTAAATCTAGTATCTCTTGTATCGCCTGTCTGTATTTTTGCACTTTTACATTGTTAATCTTTTAACCTTGTTGTATTTTATTGCCCTGCTGTGTGAAATGTGCTACACAAATAAAGTCGCCTTGCCACCTCAAGTCCCGGGAACCTCTAATTGGCTAGTAGCTGCTGATTAGCCAATCAGAGACAGAGTAAGGGCGGGACATATGAGGTGGGGGGAAAAAATAACGCAGCTGTCCTTGGTGTGTCCATCAGCATCTGTGTCCCCTGGGAAACAGCTTCCCCCTGGGAGGAAGGTTCCCCCCCGAGGGTCAGATTGAATCAGGGAGACAGTAGGGCACCTGGCCTGCCGCGACACACACACACACACACACACACACACACACACACACAGATAAAAAACACAAGGTTACATGAATGATAATAGCCAATACATCTGTGTGTCTTCCTCAGGTTTTCATGTCACAGAGTTGCAATAAGGATCCATGTAGATCTGCATCCTCCTGAATATCAACACCAAACAAATCTAAATCTCATGTTTGGCCAGTTAAACCAGGAAGCAGTGCTCCAAAAAGACTTTTACTTTGCTGCTTTCTGTCGCAGGTTCGATCCCACAGCGTTCCTGTTGAAGTGAAATCCTGAAGAAGAAGAAAAAGAACAAAGAGACACAAATCTGAAATTCTCACCGGAGCAGAAACGACCTAAAAAGTTTCTTATATTGTTGATCTGAGGTGCGCGCACACACACACACACACACACGCACGCACGCACACACACACACACACAGTGAAGGTAGGGCTGTTGGACAGGCTTCGTGTCTGTTGGGAGCTGGTGGACCTCTTTCCTGTTTTGATGTCGTACTAATTAGAATATCAGACGATAACGCTCTGATGGTGTGTGTGTGTGTGTGTGTGTGTGAAATCCCCGCCGTTCGTTGACATACTTCCCCACCAGAACCTCTCTGAGGGGTCGTGTTTGAAACGCAGCAGCAGTACCACCTCCTCGATGTCCTGAGTGTGTGTGTGTGTGTGTGTGTGTGTGTGTGTGTGTGACACCGAAAAACAACAAAGCAGCAGGAGGAAACTCCGACACCTTCCATGTTTGAAGCATCGATCGTCGCCGCAGAGTCCAGCAGTGATCGGGAACTTTTCACCACAAGGAGACGACATCACAATCAAAGAAGAAGAAATCATCTTCAAACATCAGCAAATATTCATAAGAGCAACCGGCAGTGATTAGAATCATGAAACACCACATAGTGTTTGATTTTATCTTCTGACTGTCATCAGCCCAACACTTAACACAGAATGTGAGTCCGGCCCATTATTAAAGACATCAATCGATCCATTTCCCGCTGCTTGTCCAGGTCCAGGTCGCGGTGGCAGCAGGCTAAGTAAGGTAGTCTCTCTACTGCCCTCGCTACTGCCTCCCGACTCTTCAGGCCCTCCAGGGCCAGACGGGATTTGTAATCCCTCCGGTATGTTCTGGGTTGGCCCCAGTTGAACACGCCCTGAATATGTTCTTAGGAGGGCCGTCCAGGACTCATCCTGATCAGATGCTGAACCACGTCAGCTCCTTCTGGGTATCTGTGCTCTTTAACCAATATCTACAGCTAAACCGGAAACAGGAAACTCATTTTTGCAGGTGAGGGCTGGAAGACGAATGAACTGCTACCGTTCTAATGTCAACGTCACACCTACCTGCCTGTCGACTTCATCTTACTCTCAACGACTTCCCGCCGTCACTGGCCAGCTGTGCGGAGATGAAAAAGTACGCAGGGTTTGATCCCTTTTTTTTCTTACAACTATTTCAGTCACTTGAAACGTCACCATGAAAGTCTTTGAGGAGATATTTAAATATTTAAACGATATCACGTCTTTTCACCCCCCCTCCGAGTGTGGCCGTTCAGAACACTTTTACCTTCCAACACAAACATAGAAATGATGCTCGGGTTCGGTCACGACACACTTAACATGGTGCTTCCTGTTCAGAGCTGGGGTTTCTTATTTATGTGACAACACATGAACGCAACACACAGGCGGTAAATATTCATGTAGCCTGGCTAAAGATGGAGGACGTCAAACTAAATTTATCATCAAGTCATCAAGGAAGTTTAACAAAACTACCGAAACCCATGCAGAGAAATCGACGGTATGGAGGCATGTCGGGTACGGGTCGGGCTCGGTTACTACCCTCTCGGACTCGGGTCTGGTTCGGACAGAAATAGTCCGTCTGTGGAGGTTTCATGGTTTTCATAATGAGCTAAAACATTAAAAAGCTCCAGCGTGGTCCTGCTCAGCTGGCAGCGCTGCTTTTCCCTCTCTGTCGCTTTTCTGTCATTTGTCAGCTCAAACGTCGGCTTCAGCGGCTCCGGAGGTGAATTTTACATGACACTGACGGCTGTGTGTGTGTGTGTGTGTGTGGTGGATATTATGTATTTAACAGGACATTTTAGGGGTCTTTAGCTTGTGTCCCCTCACAGATGGTTTGACTGTCTGAGTGTGTGTGTGTGTCCTCTCTCTCTACCCCCCCACTCCTCCCCCTCTTTCCAGTCCTTGATCCCGCCCCTCTGAGTGTGCGTGTGATACCGCCCCCCTTTATATCTGTGTCATTACTCGAGTGTGAGGGTTTCTCTTTGTAGCAAGTCCAACTTGGCAGCGATGCAGTTGCTGTTGGGAAAAGAGTGTGTGTGTGTGTGTGTGTGTGTTTAAGTGTGTGTGTTGTCACAGGTACAGGAACTAGGACAGCAGGCAGGGAGGAACAAGGACTCGCTGAGATGAAACATAGTTTTTCAAGTTTTTAGAAATAAAAATCACGGTGAATATTCATGAGGGAGATCCAGAACAAAAACAGGACACGGACACTTTTTAATTCATTCTTTGTTTTTATTAGTTTTCTAATGAAAAGGCGGCTTCAACTCGAAAAACAAGTGTGATGATAGAGGTTTCAGGCTGTGTCCACCCGCCTGCACAGGGCTGAGATTCAATGAAATCAAAGGTTTAATCCTGTTAGTTTCAGGAGCGAGCGGAGGATTAAAGTCCCTCAATTTAAAAGTGACGTTTGAAAGGAAAACATGGGATTAAGTTAAACATTTTGTGATCCCAAAGTCCAGAATAAGAAGACACATTTCACAGAGAAATATTATAAAATATTGTACTTTTTAACTTTACTACATTTGTCTGAAGGCGGCTGCGTTGCAGATGCAGATAAATAAGTCTGTTTCAGCTCGACACAACTTTTAGACATAATTTTTAAGAGCTTTAGAAAACGTATCATGATGCCTCCCTACAGGTCACGAGGGCTCACTTTGGTTTGGTGAAAATGATGTTAATCACATGCTGTCGCCTTCACAGTCGCCAGATCTCAACCAAACTGAAAACCTATGGGAGTTTTTATTGACTGGGACGTCCAGACAGCTTTATTAAAGATCAATACAATATGAAAGATCACTTTAGTGAAAACATGCCTCAGGAGCCGGCTAAAACGTTATCCAGTGTCCGCCTGGGTTTACTGTTGTTGGTTCGGCAGAAGATGTAATTTTCTGGGATTTTTCTGATTTATCTTTATTATTTAAAAGGTAAATGGACTTCACTTATAAAGCGCTTTTCAACCTTAATGGTTCCCACAGCGTTTTACAGATTGGCCTCATTCTCTGCAGGGTGCCGGCCTCACTGTCCTGCCCGGGGACACTTGGACACGTGGACAGGAACCTCTCGAGCCCCAGCCGCTCTGTGAGAATATAAAATTGTCTGAATCGAATCGTATCAAAATTGTGCTTTGAATCACATTTATTACAAATGTATCTGTATCATTGTGGTTTTGGATCGTGGACTGTGTAATGTAACAATCTAGACAGACCCCCAACCAACCAAACATCCAGCAACAAACCCAACAGGAACACGGACGATGTCTTCACAAAGGTTCGCTTTACTTTTTCAGCCCAGTATTCCCACGAACGACTTCCATATCAGACGATTTGCACCTCACGAGTTACGTTCAGTGCCTAAAAGTTAGTTTAACCTTTTAATTTTTATTAACTGTATCCAGTCCAAGTGTTTTCGTTGCCTAACCTCAACCACCCTGACGTTGCCGTGTGCACACTGTAGAAATACAGAAGTTTAAATACACTGGTCTGGAGTGTAATCAGGAGTTTTGCAGAAACATCTGATGTTGACATTTTATTCTAGCAAAAGATGGTTATAATGGACTTGTTGGGTGAGTTTGTAAATACTGAATGTATTTTAGTCTTGGAGATCATGATGTGGTGAGCGCCTGCTTCTTTCATTTACTTAATATTTATTTATCAGTTTTTCATGTTGTGTTGTTGAAGCCGCTGCTGGAGCCAGAGGCAGGAAGAGTCTGATCCTGTTGTGTCGCTCGGTGCCGGAGCTCCTCTTTGTTTTGGGATTATATGTTTTATCCTGCGAGGGGGATTCATGTCTCCTCAGCCGGCCTCAGATTTGTCACTTCCAGCAGGATCCACGATCTGGTTTTCTATAAGAGCAGCCGCCGGTTCATCAGGAATTAAAGTTAATCTGTCGTTTGAGAGCGGGACGAACTCCGACCGCAACGCTGGACGTCTCCTGTCGAATAACTTCTGTGTGACTGAACGGAAACACCAGAGTCAGCTGTCCTGTCTGTGATGCTAAGCTAAGCTAGCCGCTCCATTGAAAACGACTGACAGGAGAGTCAACAAATGCAAGAGCTTTAATGGCCTCTTACTCCACCAGTCACGCCAGTTACTGTCAGCGTTTTCTTTCACAGCGATCTTAAAGCTTGAAGATTTTCATACACAAACAGCACAAAAAACTGCTGGAAAACTAAATAATATTTACTAAGATTTAAAAGTGTTGAAGAGCCCCATCAGTAAATGATTTCTGTCTTTCTCCTCTCTCGCTCTTCCATGAAGTGTCCACTAAATGACAAATTAATGATCTTGAAAAAGAAGAAAACTAAAACATCACTAACACAGAACAGGACTGAAGCAAAGAACGGTGTCGTCGTTTCAGACAGAGAAGAAACTTTGACTGTAAACTGTAGAAACTCATATGATCTCTGGTTTATAGCGACAACGTGACAATGTTATAATTCATGCTGAGGACAAATGTTTTATATGAGGATTTTTCTGCATTTTGTCTTGCAGTGATAACCTGCTGCACCAACTCATCGGTTTCAGCGGGTAAATTCAGTTACTGCAGCTCACAAGAAGTGAAATAATGTCACGCTTTCTGGTGAACAAACAGGAAGAGCACCGAGCTCAAAACGTGATCCCGAGTCAGGAGCTTCTTTGGTCAGAGGACTGTGGTCTGATCGATTACAGCAGCTCCACCACTTTTCTACATGTTCATCCATCTGAACACCTCGACTGCGCAGCAGGCTCCACCAAAACAAACCACAACACAAGTGCGAAGGTTTTCTCACATGAAACTCATGAAAAACTCCAGTTCTCCATCCGGAGTGAAACCCGACACCAGAGGTTTAATTTATCCCCAAAAAACAAACTCAGGTTTGGGGAAAAAAGGACGTAAAAACTGAGAGAAAAACATGCAGCTTGAACTGTGAAGGAAAGATGTTTGGCTGAATCAGCTCAAATTTCTCTCTCTGTGTGTGTGTGTGTGTGTGTGTGTGTGTGTGTGTGTGTGTGTGTGTGTGTGTGTGAAAGCAGATTAAGTCGCTTTGTAAAAAGACATCTCAACACACACACACACACACACACACACACACACAGAGCCTGAGGGTGTGTGAGCGTAAGGATGTTTTTTTGCCGTTCACATTTTAATAGAAACACACACACACACACACGCGCACACACACACACACGCACAGTGCTGATGCAGCAGCAGTAAAATGTTTGTCGTTTTTTTCTTCTTCTGGTTGAAAACTTTGTTTCTTTGTTCGACAACATTTCTACATTTCCAGCTTCTCCGGCTCCATTTACATTTCAAGTGTCTCACATCCACATTAAGCCCAGATGTGATTTAACACACTTTTATTTACACTAAGACATACACACACACTCAGTGGCCACTTTATTAGGTACCCCGCGCTAAAAGGGATGTGGTCTAATCCATCAGTCCTGCAGTAAATCCTTTATTGTCCTCTACTGAGGGGTGTTTGTACCTCTCAGTCTGCCCTCATTCAAATAAATGGGGTGGACAAAATATTAGAAACACCCCTCAGTAATAGAGCCTACAAAAATGATCAGAAAAAACTTCCAAAACTTCCACATCCTGACGAATGTTCCCAAATATTCTCTCCAGACTTTCACTGTCTGGATAATAATATTCCAGGATCTCCAGGACTGTGTGAGCGCTGTGTGCCTCATGTAAACAGGTAAAACTACAACAGGAAGTGGGCGGGCTTTTTGTCCTTCTCACTTCCTGACATGTCCTCTGTTCTTCTTCGCGGCTTTCTTCTCCTTCGTTTTGGCCCTGGGGGGTTTGGAGAGGGGAGGGGAGGGGGCGGTGCTTAAACTGACTGATGGCTCCTTTGACAAATCAGAGGGTGGGACAGGTTGAGGGGTCTCCACCTGAAACACAGTCACATTATTAGTTTGATGGTTTTTATTTTTTTGCACAAAACAAACTAAACTAAATTGTCAAAATCGCCTAAAATGAAAAGTGACATTAAAATCTAAAATAAAACGTCTCACAGGGACGAAGGCCAGGTTGTCACGGAGACAGGCGTCCTGCAGCTCGCTGCGCAGCACGGTCACATGACTGCGGTGGGCGGAGACTTCTTGCTCCAGCCAATCAATCCGGGAGCTGCAGGTCTGATAGAGCTGAGAGAAGGTGGAGAGGAGACTCTGCAGAGAGACAGACAGAGAGAGAGAGACGGAGAGAGAGAGAGAGAGAGAGACAGACAGAGAGAGAGACAGACAGAGAGAGACAGAGAGAGACGGAGAGAGAGAGAGAGAGAGACAGAGAGAGAGAGACGGAGAGAGAGAGAGAGAGACAG
>SEMN01001718.1:0-31238 GCA_005408345.1 Macquaria australasica
TAGAGCACTGCGCTCCCAGAATGCAGGGTTCCTTGTGGTTTCTAGAGTCTCTAAAAGTAGAATGGGAGCCAGAGCCTTCAGCTATCAAGCTCCTCTCCTGTGGAACCAGATCCCAGTTTGTGTACGGGAGGCGGACAACCTCCTCACATTTAAGAGTAGGCTTAAGACTTTTCTCTTTGATAAAGCTTATAGTAGGGCTGACTCAGGTGACCCCTGAGCCCCCCCTTAGTTATGCTGCTATAGGCCTAGACTGCCGGGGGACTTCCTATGATGCACTGAGCTCCTTTCTCCTCCTCTTCCTCTCCATCTGTACGCCCTCATATCACATCAATGCTTGTTATTAATTCAACTTCTTCCCGTAGTTGTGTGCTTTCTCTCCTCTCTCTCTCCCTCCCCTTCTGTTGCTTTCTGCAGGTGTTTCTGCCTCTGGAGCTATGGAGGTCTGGGTCTGTGGTTGCTGCCGCCTGCTGCCCCCGTGCTCCTGCTCTGCACCAGCTGATGCTATTGCTGTTGTTGCTGTTATTAGTATTGCTATTATAATGTTGCTCTTAGTGTTGTTTCTGTTGGTGTTAACATCAATGCCATTACCATATCTATGCTGTATTGAGCTGCTGTATGTTCTCTTTCCTCCTGCTCTCTCTCTCCCGCTCCCCCCTTCCCCCTTCAACCCAACCGGTCGAGGCAGATGACCGCCCACCTTGAGCCTGGTTCTGCTCGAGGTTTCTACCTGTTAAAAGGGAGTTTTTCCTTGCCACTGTCGCATAGTGCTTGCTCATGGTGGGAACTGTTGGGTCTCTGTAAATATAAAGAGTCGGTCTAGACTTGCTCTATTCGAAAAAGTGCCCTGAGATAACTTTGTTATGATATGGCGCTATATAAATAAAACTGAATTGAATTGAATTGATGAAGCCTACTGACTTTGGTGATCCCCTGACTTTTCATCTACTGCCATCATCAGTTCAAATGTTCAATTTGTCCAAACATCTGATGCTTAGGGATAATTAGCAAATGTCAGTATGCTAACACACTAATCTAAGATGGTGAACATGATAAACATTATCTGCTAATCATCAGCATGTTTATATTGTCATTGTAAGCATGTTAACATGCTGATTTTAGCATTTAGCACAAAGCACCACTGTGCCTCACAGAGCCCCTAGAGCGGTTGTAGACAGTCTTCTTCACAAGCTGTCTCTAAGGCTATTGGTGAAAAGAATACTGCTAATGTATTGTACACCAGCTATCAGTGACTTGGTATAATGTGAATTGGTATATATTTTAGAAAGTAGCACAACGAGGACATTAATGAGTAATGTTATTACGTTCCTCATTGATTATCAAGTAAAGCAATATAATTTAATCTTTAGGAGAGTAATAAATGATTACTGTTCCTAGTGACTTTTCCAACACTGGTAAAATTCTTAGGGGTTGACATTTATTTCTGAATTAGTAAGCTGTTGAGGAAGCATACTACAGTATTATCATTGTAGGCAGTTTATGACAATACAAGAGTCTGTGATGTCATTACCTTACTGCAAATGCAGCTAATGGCTCATAAGGTGGGTATATTCATATCCATAATCATTTCTTTATAGGCCCCAATGGACACAGTACTCAGCAGATAATGATCATTATGTTATCAATCCACCAAATTACAATCAAGGCTGTGGTGTGATGGCCCGTCTCCATTTTAGTGTACGAGTGTGTACCCAGTGTGTCTCTGTCACTCACTGACTGAAAGCCCTTAGGGGTCAGTATGTTAGGCTGCACTCATTTCCCATTGCACAATATGGTACAATTAGCAAATTAGCATGGAGTCTGACCACACCTGAACACACACACAATCTGTTGCACCTATGATAACCTGGGAATGTACCCTCTCCCTCTCTCCCTGTGTGTGTGTGTGTGTGTGTGTGTGTGTAGCAGTCGTAGGTTTAACAGATGGTCAGATCAGTGTTGCATATGTTCTGCCCCCTCTCATCGAGTAGGGACAATTTAAACACATGACTCTATTTACAACTTTATTTACGGCACAGTTACACTGCTTACCTGGGGCCTAGTTCCTCTTTAGCATATGCAGCAGACACCATTTTTTAATCACAACAATAATAATCTCTTCCATATGGTATTGTTGCAAGACATTGTATATTAAAGCCATATTACACAAATTGAGGGAATTATTGTATTGTTAGGACTCATTCAGCTGCTCAGACATTCCTGGCCTATGTGACTGTGAGCCACAGCGCCACGAGTCAAAACTTGAAAACAAGTCAACCCAAAGTAATAATAAATACAATGGACAGTATAATATTAATATAAATAATAAAACATTTATTCAGCACTTTTCCAAGTAAAGTTACACAGTGATTTGCACAGGTAGATCCAGATTAAAATATATTAGGCCAACAAATGTAACAATGAGACAAACAAAATCTGTCAATTAAAAGTACAAAAACAAATGCAATAAATATACAACAATAAAACAATATAAAACAAGACTTAGAGGTTACAGCCATGCTAGCAGCTCTATAAGGCTATAATGCTGTTTGTAAAGAAAACCAATCTGGGGAGCAAATGTGATATAACTCCTGGGGCTTTATTTTCCAGAAATAGGCCGCAAACACAAATGCAAGTCTCCTGTCGCAAACACAAATGGGCATGACCAGCAAATTTTTGCAATTTTGGTGAACACAGGCTGGGCCCAAGGCGGAGGAGTGGGTGAATACATTATTAGTGGGAGGGACACAGAATCAGCATATTAATATACATTACCCCAAATATTCTGTCAACGGTAGAATGAACAGTCGGCTGATGCCACAGCTGCTGGAATATCGTCTCATCACATCTGGTTATACATTAACAATTAATACATAATAATAATAATTAATACATTTAAACTCTGTGGTTCTTCTCCTACTCTCAATATTTGAAAATGCTCATGTATGTCTTTAAAGTCAAATGAACATACATAAGTCTATCTGTAAAATACCAGTCCTTATTTATCCAATGGAAAGAAAAAAACTCACGCACGGTATTAATCCCCTTCTGTCCATGAGTTCTGCGTTTGGGCACTCCTGTTAAACCTTCTTTGAGTTTATTTGGGGTTTTGAGGAGCACTGACTATATACAGGCTATAAAAACCTGGTAAAAACATGCAAGTTTTAACAAACTGTCATGCCACGCTTAGTGCAAAACATGAGGGAACAGGCCATTGGCATGCTGCGATCCAGAATGATGGAAGCAAGGGTTGCAAGGTATTTTGGTGTTCCCAGATGCACCATTTTACATCTGCAGATGCATTATGCAGCAGACTGGTGCAACCGCTGACAGACCTCAACCCAGGCAACAGGGACACGAGACATAGGTGGGGTCAGCGGTATTCCAACAGAAACTGGCCAAATGGAAACTGGCGGCATGTTGTCTTCAGTGATGAGTCACAATTCACCCTATTCCGTTATGGGTAGAAGTCTAACTTTGTCTTCATCAGCAGTACCCTGAATGGCCAATGATACAGAGACAATATCATCCTGCCACATGTGGTGCCTTACATCACACGTAACTGTGGTGTCATGTTTAGGCATGACAAAACCCAGCCACACATGGCACGCATCTGTCAGGATCTGTCTGGCAGCAAACAATGTGCAGGTTAGGGACTGGACACCCTACCCTCCGCATATGAATCGGATTGAACACCCGTGGGACAATCTGGATCGACATGCACACTGTTGTGTCCCACTGTCAACAATAGTTGCTGAACTTCGTACAGCACTTTTGGAAGAATGGGATGCGATTCCACTGGCCAAAATAAAAACCCTTGTCACTTCCATGCCCCATCGAAAGCATGCACTAATGGACGATAAGAAAGGCATACAAGATACTGACATTTGTTTACATTTATTGGGTTTATTGCTTTGTTTTTGTTCATTAATTTGTTTCATTTTGTTGTTGTTGAAATGATAATACTAAATAAATATATCCAGTACAGGAAATAAAGTGACCAAAAATAACTAAAAAATTACTGTGTTGCGTTTTTAATGCATCTTGGTACTTTTTGAAAAAGAGACAGTCTTAGTCAAGACATGGCGGGTGTGTGGACTCACTTAACGACATGACAGTGACAATGTTAACATGCTGATGTTTAGCATGTGTAATGTTCATCATCACTACCTCAGTTTAGCGTGTTAGCATGCAAACATTTGCTACTTACCACTAAACACAAAGCACAACTGAGGCCTATGGGAATGTCATTAGTTTTACATACCAATTTGTTCATAAACTAAAGTATTGGACAAATGTAAATATTGGCCTGATGATGACACTAGATAAAAAGACAGGGGAGACTATGAATGTCTGCACCAAATTTCATTGTAATCCATCAAATGTTGTTGAGACATTTCACTCAAAATCACAAAAGTCAACCTCCTGGTGGTGCTAGATGTAAAGTCAGGGGATCACAGTCAGAAGGAATCATCCTCTGGGGACCCTGATAATCTGTACTACATTTCATGGTAATCCATGCAAATTGCTATTAAATTTGGTGTGGATATCCATGAGGACGTCTGTTTTTGGTGACCCCATGACCTTTCCTCTACCACCAGTAGTTGGACAAATTATATTTTAGTCAAATTACTGGTAACAGTGTGAGAAAAAGCTAAATCACGTGGTTCATTCAATTCAACATTTTGTGGGGCACAGTGATCATTGCAGCCTCTGTTGGACATCAGTGAGTCTTTGGACTTTTTGTATCATTGTTCCTTTTCTGTTAACTCCAGGCAGGCCACAGATTAAGTGTGATTTCTGATCTATACTATACGAACAGAATACATTGAAGACAAGAAAAACTGAATCTATATTCTGCTCTTTTTTGAAGTTGTGCCAGATTTTTACACTGTGATACAGATTGTTGAAAGCAGTGGGTGACAGATGAAACAGAAAGATCACTGCATATTCAACACGCCTCTGATCTCTATTTGTGTGGTGTTGATTAACTTATGTATGTTCCCTCTGCGTGTGTGTGTGTGCGTGTGTGTGTGTGTGTCCTTTGAATTTCCACTTGTATATGAATCATTTATCACAATATCACATTTGTAATAAGCTTGCCTCATTTTTCTCACCACCACCAAACAAAAAAATATTCAGCGTCAAAAATGTACACTTTAGTGCAGTTTTTCACATGTACACAGGCTGAGGATGGCTAACAAATATGGATGTGACAAATTACTATTGTTGTACATATTAGGATTGCTGCATGGAGCATGTTCATCCTCTCCTAAGGGAACCCTTTTGATTTGAATTATCTTGTGGCCCTTCCTCTAGCTTAATGGTCATGATATCTTTATTTTATCGAGGCCATGCAGCAAATCTCCTCATTTTGTGACAAGTTTCTCCTTGTATAACATACTTTGTGAGGTGATTTGGTGACAGTAATTTATATACCCAAACAGATCATACCCAACATATCAGCTCAAGATTTCTCAATTGCCGAGTATGGAAATCACCTCAATTCATGGAATCAGAATTAGAATAAGAATTAAGTTTATTGCCAAATAGGTTTTCACATACAGTGAATTTGCCATGGTATATTGGTGCATAACAATACACATAGTATGTAGAAAATATAAATAAAGATAAGGAAATACTGCAAGTCAAGAAGCATAAATAGAAAATTGAAAATTGACAATAAAATTAGAAAAGATATTAGAAAAAATATATGTACAATATAACATAAGAACTATACAGTTTTGTGCAGGAATGTGCAAAATATTGACCAGTGAATGTTCAAAACTCACAATATGAAGTATAAAGAATGTGTGCAATGTGCAGATGTGTATACTTTACATTGTGTAACGTGTTGTGTCTATGGGGGGCTGGGGGGGGGGGGCATAAGAGTCAGCATCAGTGGGGGTCTTGGGCCTCGTTGATGACGCTAGCTGCAGTTAAGAAGAAAGGAGGGGAGTGAGTCAAAAAGTTTCAGCCGCAATTTTTCCTGCCCACCTCAGAGTCCTTGAGGCGTACAGGTCCTGGAGGGATGGTAGTCCTTGGCAGTGGCAGCGTACAAGACGGTGATGGAGGAGGTGAGGATAGACTCAATGATGGCAGTGTAGAAGTAAACCATCATTGACTTCGGCAGGTTGTACGTCCTCTGCTGTGCTTTCTTGGTAATGTCCTGGGTGATACTGGTGCCCAGGAAGCAGGGTGATGAGGGCGGGTGAGGCTGTGTTCTTCCCAAAATCCACTACCATCTCCACTGTCTTTAGAGAAGTTCACCTCATGGTCAATTTCCCACCTGTAGGTGGACTCATTGCCACCAGAGATGAGCCCAATGAGGGTGGTGTCATCTGCAAACTTTAGGAGCGTGACAGACTGATGACTGGAGGTGCAGCTGTTGGTGTATAGGGAGAAGAGTAAAGGGGTCAGACAGGAAGTCTGCAGGCACACTCAGCTGGGAAAGCTTGTCCTGCAGCAGAGCCGGGATGATGGTATTAAAGGCGGAGCTGAAGTCCACAAACAGAATCCAGGCATAGGTTCCTGAGGAGGTGCTGGAGGATGAAATGGAAGACCATGTTTACTGCATCGTCTACAGACCTCTTGGCTCTGAAGGTAAACTGCAGGGGATCCAGGAGTGGATCAGTGTCCATCACTGAGGTGGGACAGCACAAGGCGCTCAAATGACTTCCTTACGACAAGAGCTCCGGGTACTACAGCAAAACGCTGATTTACAACCAAAACAAGACAAAACAATGCGCACCAACACACCGAGGCAGGCATCCACGGCCATCTTGGTCAGGAACCCTTGATCTTCAATTAGTGAGCTTTAAATGCGTGGGTCGGTTCACTTTGGACAGAGCCAGGCTAGCTGTTTCCCCTGCTTGCAGTATTGTATGCTACACTAGGCTAACCACATTCTGACTCCAGCTCTGTACTTAACACACAGATATAAGATTCCCAATCTTATTATCTCACTCTCAGAAAGAAAGCGAATAAGTGTATTTTCAAAAATGATGAAGTATTCTAAAAAAAATGGGCCCATCCAGACATCTCTTCAAAAAAATAAGAAAGAAAGAAGGAAAACAAGGACAATCTAAATTAGATTCAGTCACTGAAATGACTCCCTTACTTGAATGAATTATATTTTCAATTGTATTAACTGTTACTATTAGTCTAATTACATTTTAAATAATGTCCTATTGTTAGTGTCATTGATTGGAATTAAACTGAAATGTATTATTACTGTGTGTTGCTACATTGAAATTGCATTTAATCATACAAATCACGTTTGAATTATATTGTTACTGTTCCTAAGTATCTTTTGATTTGTGAGGATCCTCTTTCTTTTGGGTGAGTATATGCTTTGAGTATAGAAATAATGTATGTGCCCATACTGTATGTGTGTATCCCCCAATATGTATGTACTTAGAGTATGTTTGAATATGACTTCCACCAGACTTTAAAAAAAAAAAGAGTGATTTCCTTTCCTCCACAATCCCTGGAGCTCTGAATCCAGCAGTCACCCTTCCCTCCCTCCATGTTAGTCCCTAACAGGTCTGGTTGGTGTGTTGTGTCCCTGTGGTTGGAAGAGAACCCTCAGGGTGATGGGTGGGCGGCTGCCTGGGTGGGTGGGTTGCTGTTTGGGGCACTTTGGGACGATTCCTGCTCTGTCCTAGTTTCCAAATCGCTCTGAAAAACATGTTGATTGAGAAAACTTTTTATTTTTTTAGCACGTTTTTTTCTCTCTTTCATCCTCTCCCTCCCTAAACTCCCCTCTTCTCTTCTTCTTCACTCAATCCCTCACTATCTCCCTCCCTCACCACCCTCGATAAATAGTGTCTCTTTCAAGTGGGGTAAAATGGCTTGCCATACCAGGGTTTGACAGATTCTAGTCATCACCGCCGCTGTGATTCCAGCCTGGGTTTTTTTGAAGTCACTCAGAGATAAACACATTTTTTGCTGCAGGAGGGAGAGAAGGAGGGGGAGAAGGGGAAGGTAAAGGGAGAGAAAAAAGGCAAGAGGAAACAGAGAGAGAGCGTAGGAGGGAGAAAAGGACAGGCCGAAGAAGGAATGATAGAGGGAATGTGAGTTGACTAGTGAAGTTTCCTCTGATCAGCTCCCTTTACTGATTGGAGGGACAGACGCTTCCTGTCAACTGTCACACACAGCTGGACTGTGAAGGAAAGCAAATTACCCTTGTCTGTCATGTCATTCGTGTGTGTGTGTGTGTGTGTGTACGTGTGTGTGTGTGTTGGGGACGGAGGCAGGTGCTGTTAACAAAATAAAACAAGGGATGCCCTGAGATGAATTCTCATTCCCGCGACCCTCTGAGGATAAAGCGGTGTAGAAGATGGATGAATGAGTTATCATTGTTTCTGTGATGCACTTTACACACACTTTTAACATCCAGCAGTACTTGAATTTAACCAAATTAATAAATAAAAAAATTAAAAAATGACAAGGTTTCCTCTGAGTGGAAACATCCCTGAAGCAGCCAAAAGTGAGGCCTGTACAGGGCCAATTAAAAACGTCAGCTGTAGTGGATTTTCCAGCTTCAACAGACACATGAAAACAGGAATGTTAAAGCTGTGCTGCATATCCACACAGACTATGCAGCCCTACCACTGATAAACCTGTAGACACGAAGCAGTATGAGCAGCAGTTTGTCAAGCACGCATATGCTCTCCTTTCTGGTCCTTTCACTGGTTAAACATCTTCTGTAAAACAAGTGTTCTGGAGTACGGAGAAAACAGAGTGCCCTGCTGTGCTGTTACTAATGTTATGTCTCCAGCAGTGGACAATAAGGGAAAGCCATTGTTATCCACCGATATAGTTTGTGCTTGATCAGTAGTGATGGGACAACTGGTTCAGTAAAATGAACTACTCTTTTTTCGAGTTATTTGTTCAGTAGACCGGGAGGGGGCTAAAGTCTTGTAAAGTGCTGCAGTGTGTGTTGGTGGGTTCGCTGCTCCGCTTTGCTAATGGCATACAATGTATTCACAAAACATTTGCCAATTTTTGTTAATTATTACGTTATTTCATCCAAAATGTGCCCAAATGCCAAATGTCTTTGAACTCTACATAACTCTGGTGTGTGTGGAGTACACTGTCAGGTCTGAATTGTAGAAGAACCTTGATTCTTATATGAATCCATTTTTTCTCCCAATCCTACATATTAGCACCTTTTGTTTATCCATACAACAGCTACAATTCAATTCAATTCAGTTTTATTTATATAGCGCCATATCATAACAAAGTTATCTCAGGGCACTTTTTCGAATAGAGCAAGTCTAGACCGACTCTTTATATTTACAGAGACCCAACAGTTCCCACCATGAGCAAGCACTATGCGACAGTGGCAAGGAAAAACTCCCTTTTAACAGGTAGAAACCTCGAGCAGAACCAGGCTCAAGGTGGGCGGTCATCTGCCTCGACCGGTTGGGTTGAACACACCCTAACTCCCTGTAAAACCACAAGTTGTTGTTTCTACACATGTAGGTGTAGGTTTAAACTTTGGACAGAGCCAGGCTAGCTGTTTTCTCTGCCTCCATTCTTCTGCTAAGCTAAGCTAACCACATCCTGACTCCTGCTCTGTACTTAACTCACAGACATGAAATTGATATCATTCTTCTCATCTCACTCTCAGAAAGAAAGCATATCAAGCATCCCAAAATATCGAAGTAATCCTTTAGTGGAATCCTTGTATCAGTATCCGTTTCTCTGCTAAAGCACATTCAGGTATCAGGTGTAGTATTGATCAATGCTAATCAACAACCTGAGAGGGAGACACTTCATACTGTATTTTAATAAACGGACAATACTGACTCCCTGGCAGCAGCAGCACTGCAGTTAATAAAGAACAATCAGTAGGAAGATTAATGAATGTCATCAAACTGGAGTTCCAGCAGTGTAAAGAATGACCCTCAGCATTTGTGTGTACTTAGATAAGAGTAATCCTGCCCTGTGTAATCAGTTCCTTCCCATGCCTAGCAGCAGCAGCATTAGGCACTTGCTCAGTGTGGCCTGTCAGAGCCATGATGTGCTTGAAGTTCAAGCCTGTGGGAGACAGAGGCGGCTGTTGTTTGGTCTCGGTGTTGTTGATGGGCGAGAGACGGAGGGGAAAGGGCACGAAGACCCCAGGAGAGAGAGCGAATAAGAAAAGGCTGGAAGATGAAAAACATCATGTGATGGAAACAGGAGGGAGAGGGAGGTAATGGAGACCTTTGAACAGCAGCACTCTGGGCCCTTGAAAGGTTTTTGGTGTCTCCAGAGTCCTCAGTGACACTCGGCTCATGCACACACATACACACCCACACACTGTCACACACCAGCAAACAAACAAGCTTCCTCACATGCACACACAATAAGACAGAAGTCTGACTGCTAACAGAAACGATGGGGGTGAAATCGGGGGATGGCAGAGGAAATAAGTCTTTAAAGTGGAATGATTTAAACTTGCTTTTCATAACTCAGGGTGACATTTCCCCTAGGTGAAAAGCAAATCTTGTTCTTTTGATTCTTTGGTTGATTATTACAAATCATCTTGACTCTACTTGTTTGATATTTTATGTAAGGACCAGGGAGGTGACAGAACGACAAAGAAATAAGAGTTTTAAAGTTAACAGATAGCTTGAAGATCTTGGATTAACTTTTTAAAATGTATTTCATTTATTCAGTGAAACGTTGCATAACAAGTTAAACATGACAACATGATATGACAAGGTTGACAGGAAGGGGCTAATCGTGCAAGAAGGTTAGAGAGGTGTGAGTGTGTATGCAAGTGTAGAAGAGCAGTAGGGGGGAGTGTTTAAGAAAAAAAATTAGAATGTAAAAAAGAAAGAAAGAAAGAAGAGGAGAGAGAAAATAATAATTAAAAAAACAAACAAGATAAATGAAAAGAAAAGAAATTGTGTAGGTGGAGGCTGAGTCTAACAACAATAACAAACCTGGACGAGGTTGCCCAGTCACTATCCCCCCTTTCAATCTTTAATATTTTCATTCATGTGAATATTATATTTAGTGAGGCAGGGGTTTACCTTCCTTGGCTGACCCCAAGGCCTTGGGAGGAAGCTGGCTGTTAGAGGTCACACCCCCGGCACTACCCATCCTGAAAAGCCCCCAGGCCCAGTGGGAGAGAGCCTGTTCATGAGGGGAGAGATACAATTGACTGTAGAAGTTTCAGTAAATACCTGGCAAAAAAACAAATACCAATAAAGTATTGTAAATTTTCTGTTAATCACTGTAAAAAGAATTACAGTATATTACGGGATACCTTTTACAGGTTTTTGTTGTTGTTTTTTACAGAAAAACAACAGTTCATTTGAATCTAGTTTACAACATTGTCTTGTATTCTATTCAAATTACACATTTCAAAATTCATCAACACTGCATTAGATTCGCTTCACCTGTTAAATAAATAAATAAAACCAGAGTCAGAGCTGCAACAAAACTAAACTTTTATTAAAACTCAATACAGTTTTACAAAGCCTTCAGAACCTGAGGGGACGTTCCTTTTTCTGAACAACTCCCAAAATCAGAGCCTGACCTAAAGATCTGCAATTTACAACCATTAAATTGCATTTTCATTCCACATTTTTTTGACAGTTCACTCCAAACAATCCTCAACTAAATCAGCCATTACTGATTCCAATAATTGTAGCTTTCATTGTATAAAAGATGACTTTTTTCAGTGTGTTCCTAAATCTTAAGAAATAAGCAAAAGGTGTAAATAAAACATTAAGAACAATTTCCATTCACATAGTGGGGAAGAGAACAGTCCTAATCTTTTACATATAACTTACACTCAAAGCCATTCAAAGTCCATTCATCGCCTGAGGAGAGATTGACTGAGTTGTTCTTCTCATGCACCTTCCCACTTCTTTGGCTGACCAGCTTTGCCGTCTTGGTGCCACTGGTTGGGCTGATTCCAATAAAATATCTGAAATCACAAATTCAGGTGAAAAGAAACAGCTGCTCTACAACAGAGAGTAGAATCCATCAGGTTGTGCAAGACAATCTAATCATTTGCCCTTCCAATATGAACAACAAAAAGTAGGCTGTTATTTTTCATTATCATTTCAGTTGTGCTGTCCAGGTAAGCTGAACCAGGAAGTGGCTCTGCAATGCAATGGCTAATACAATGGAAATGTAGGGTCCTAACAGTTAAAGGGATAGTTTGGATTTCTTGTCACAAGATTGTATGAGTTACTGGCCAGTAGTGATATAGTTGCATCAGCACAATCTCAGGCAGCAGGTCCTTTGGTTGGAGATTTCCAGCAAAACACACCAACATAACATTTTTAGTATTTACAACAGAATGCACCATATTTTGTGTATTTCACTGCTTCACAGTGCTAGTAGACCACTCCTTACAATTTTGTTTGTGAAAAACAGTCTGGATACGCAGTGGAGCCTTTTTACATATCACACCACCAAAAATCTACCATCTGTATTGTGTTGTACAGGAGGTGTGTGAGGAAATGAAGTGATGCTGCTGTGGTTTCTGGCTGTATTGTACCAGTGCAGATGTGTTTTCTGCCTCTCTCCCTCTCAGTCTTCCCACAGGGCTCTCTGGGCTCTCCTGGTATTTCTCTCTGATTTCCATCTTTGCATCATCTGACATTGCGAGCTTCTCTCAGACACTGGGATCAGCCCATTCCTCCACTTCACAGGCAGCACTATCGGTGTGTATATGAACCACAAGCACACACACTTTTCGGATTGGATTGGATAGTTTTTATTGTCCCCGAGGGGCAATTTGGTTTGCAGACAGTAGTCAACACAACCAGCACACATCATGCAATAGATAAATAAAAGACATAAATACAAATAATATACAGTAGAAGCCATCATAATAAAATGCTTCTTTTTTCATATAAGAAAACAAAGATACACACACACATATTGAGCCACCCCTGGGCTTCACTGCAACTTGCTGCACTGCAAACAATAGCCAAACTGCAAAGTTAGCAACCTCTGTGACACACACTATTTTTGACACCTCAGCCACCCTGAAGACAAGGTAGAGGAGATGGGTACAGTGTCCTTTCCATGTCCCACCCATGGGTGCAGTAATGAATGTTTGTGTGAGTATATGACAAATACAGACACCAAGCTGACAGAGCAGAGGGAGACATTAAAGAGCAAGAAGAGAGTGTAGAAAAAAGGAAAATGGAGCCTTTCAAACACAAACCTTCACTCAATAGAAATTTCTGTTATACCTGTTTGTATCTGTGCGCGCGTGTGTGTGTGTGTGTGTACATGTTTGTGTGCAGTCTCCTTCCTTTTGCCACAGTCCTTGAGAATGAAAACAGAATAGTAAGAAATGAAAGAAAAACTAATGTTCAGTATATCCAGGTGCTGCTGTGTCCCAGAGCCTGTAGTGTTTTCTTCAGGTGCTTGTTGAACAGCATTGCACTCCTATAACATTGTCAGATTCACAATGGACAGATTTTAAAAAAAAGGATCAAACTTCAAAACCAGAGATATTGTCTTTTTTATTTCATGCATTCTTCTTCCTTGTCAAAACCTGGCATTACATGAACCACAAGGCAACTCTACCGCAGAGAGTTTGGGTGGAGATTTCAGTGTGTTAAGCTAGTAGCAGCTAGCATGGCTAGAGCCTCCAGCATCAAGCAGAGATGAGGAGCAGGCTACAGCGGTCTGGTACACTCACTTCTCCACACCCTCAGATTTTTATCAAACTTGTAGTCTTCAGCCCCAATCAACACTGACTCAAGTGAGCTAACATTACTAGTACTGTCATGTAGGCATAGATGACATGAGTTAAAGGATATAGATACTTGGGGAGTTGGTAGAAAAGCGAGATGGTCAAAATGTCTGATATTGCCTAAATGGTTGTACCAGACAACAATTGTTTCAATTCAATCTACTGGCTGTCAGTACACTCATGGCCCAACACACTCCTGTATACATTTCCCAGAGTGGAACTGATGCTGCCTGTTCTGGAGAGGGTGCGCCGGCAGGATCTGTCCCTGATCCTGGTGGCCAAGTCTCGGTATGCCAAGATAATCAGTCTCTGATAAGGTTCTCTCCTTTTCCACAATTAAGGTCTATTTGGCGGCTATATCTGCCTGTCATGTTGGCTTTGATGGAGTGACGCCAGGCGCTCACCCTCTTGCCAAGCATTTCTTAAAGGGAGTCTGCCGACTGAGGCCTATGGTTAAATCCAACATCCCCTCATGGGATTTGGTTTTGGTGCTTGAGGCTCTTGGTGGTCCCCCTTTTGAGCCCACTGAGTCTGCAGATATGAAATTTCTTTCTTACAAGACTGCACTGCTTCTAGCTTTGACCTCCGCAAAGCGGGTGGGCAATGTTCATGCTTTATCTGTGCATCCCTCTTGTACCCAGTACACTTCGCATGGCTCCAAGGTTACATTGCGCCTGAATATGGCGTATTTGCCTACGATTATCCCTGCAGCCTATAGCTCTATGGATTTTGAGCTCCTGAGCTTTTGTCCAGCTCCTTTTGCTACCGAAGAGCAGAGGAGGTTGCATTCCCTGTGTCCTGTGTGTGCTACACACCTATGTAGACTGCACTGAGTGTGCGTTTATGTGACCAGTTGTTTGTCTGTTTTGCTAATCCGGCCAGGGGCAAAGCCCAGTCAAAACAGCAGCTTTCTCACTGGGTTGTGGAGACTATCTCCCTGGCTTACAACAGCAGAGGTCTTCCCTTGTATCACGGTGTGAGGATACATTCGACCAGGGACATGACAACACCATGGGCTTTGTTTAAAGGGGTATCCCCCATACTATATGTGTTGTACCTTGTTTATCTCCTTCAAGGAACAGAAGTTATAGCCAAAGAATTTCGTTGTTGTGAAGACAATCATTTTATCTGGTTGGGACTATCCCCAGGTAAGTGAGTGGCATTGAGTCAGGTTCAATGTTTTTGCCCAAAGACCATGGGCCATCAATCAATGCTTTTCTTTTTCTGGTGAGCAAGTTTGCTGTGTTTGAAGAGGCATTTGTCCAACCTCGAAGGTCAGCATCTAGGGGTTGGGATGTTTTTACCCCTGTGGCATCCAGTTGCCCTGTTACTGCTGATTTATTTTACATTGTTACATTCTCTTACCTGGCTAAAGCTACTTTTCATTTCCCATTCTTTGCTTCAGTGACCACTCAGGATGAAACTTAAATCTGTAGTTGTCCCACAGATAGAGAGAGGAATAAAAAGAGAGATGCTCCCCCAATCCCTCTCTCTATTGTCCTCCAGGCTACTGTGTCAATCCCTCTAATGAGGCCTGTGTGTGTGTTTGTACATGTGTGTGAGCTGAAGGAAAGGTCATGTCTCCCTCAAGGCCTGAGCAGTAATCAGGCTGTTTCCAACAGATAATAAAACAACAGCAGTGTGGAACCAAAAAACTGCACATTGTCCACCTGGAGGGACATTTAGAGGATGAACTGGGATCCCTGGGCCTCACCGCTGACTGGCAGCCAACACACACACACACACACCCTGCATTTAAATCTCGCAGCAGCAGGCCCCTGCTTTGGGCCCTTAGTCATCTAAGTGACTTCTCCTCCATATTCACTGAGGCCTGGATCAGTAGAGTGTCAACTTCTTCCCGTAGTTGTGTGCTTTCTCTCCTCTCTCTCTCTCTCCCTCCCCTTCTGCTGCTTTCTGCAGGTGTTTCTGCCTCCGGAGCTGTGGAGTCTGGGTCTGTGGTTGCTGCCGCCTGCTGCCCCCGTGCTCCTGCTCTGCACCCGCTGCTGCTATTGCTGTTGTTGCTCTTGTTATTGGTGTTGCTGTTATGGTGTTGCTCTTAGTGTTGTTTCTGTTGGTGTTAACATCAATGCCATTACCATATCTATTGCCTTACATCCCTATGTGGAACTGTATTGTGCTGCTGTATGTTCTCTTTCCTCCTGCTCTCTCTCTCCCGCTCCCCCCCTCCCCCTTCAACCCAACCGGTCGAGGCAGATGACCGCCCACCTTGAGCCTGGTTCTGCTCGAGGTTTCTACCTGTTAAAAGGGAGTTTTTCCTTGCCACTGTCGCATAGTGCTTGCTCATGGTGGGAACTGTTGGGTCTCTGTAAATATAAAGAGTCGGTCTAGACTTGCTCTATTCGAAAAAGTGCCCTGAGATAACTTTGTTATGATATGGCGCTATATAAATAAAACTGAATTGAATTGAATTGAATAGAGGCTAATGTTTTAAAGATGGTTAAAACAAGCTTCCTGTTTGTCAGTACAACTCACAGCTACATTGAGATGGAAAAACAATAGTACAAAACACTGATATGAAATACAACAAATATTACCACAGGTCAACTCAGAGTGGAGTGTATCCAGTTTCTTCAACAATCGTTCGTTCAATTTAAGTTTGATATTCAGACATGCAGTGAGGTTCATCCTCAATAACATTTGAATAAGATCATCAGTTTTAATCAGATTTGATGTTTAGTGCATGATAAAGCTTGAAAATAATGCATATGGCACACAGAGCTATTCTGACTTGCATTTCCCTCATTGTTGAAACCCCTTATATTCTATTTCCACTATTAATTTACACCTGGACCCTTAGAAAACACAAGTTTTTTTGTCATTATACTCAGATTTTTTTTTTTTTTCCTTGGGGTCAAATACCATTCACTTTTTTATTATTTGTTGAATTTAGGTACATGGTTGAAATATAATGGGGTTTTGTATATTTTGTGAGCAGCTAATCTTATTCATAAACATCTTGGAGCTGAGATAATTCTGCTGACATCATCAGGGTTATGTTCTCTGACATGATAAATCTTACAGAAGACGTTATGCTACTATTCTGACAGGCTGGGAAGTACTTGCCATGATAAGTAAAATGACCTATATGGGTAAAATCGGAGGAGTAGCCCTATAAGTTTGCTGTGAAACAAGAACTCAGGCGTGAGTGTGTTCTTGGTGAAAGAGTTGATGAGGAGCAAACACAATCAACAAAAGAATGCACCTGAAGGTCTTGATTGCTTCATATGTACCCACGAGCCATTGCTTTGATTCTTGGATTCATCCTGACTGATATTCCCACGCGAAGTGAATGCAACATGATTTCAATCACTGCTGAGGGAGCAGACTGAACAGACTGCATGTTCACTAGCTCTACATGGGGATGGGGGGATTGACAGGAAAAGAAGGCAAACAATTCCCCGAAATGATTTTGACCTGATTCTGATGAGAGCTAAGCCTCGCTGTCCTTTCTCTCTTTGCCAAAAAACTCTTTGTAGTCATGGCAACCAGCAGCCTGTCCCCTGTTTTCACTCTTCACTTGGGTTTTTTTCTACTCTGTGGTGCTGCTGGTTAAATACATGTGTTGATTTATTTCAGGTGAAATCACCTGTAGAGCATTTAGTACACATGTGTCAAACTCAAAGCACGTTTTTTCCAGCCTGCAAGATGACTTTCTATAAATAGCCCATGGGCTATTGGTCCGCTTCCATATTGTCCACAACACACTGCATTGCAATCCCCAGCAACAGTTACAAAACAGCAGAACGAGCGGGCTCACTTAGCTAGCTACAAATAAATAAAATGGCCAAAAGAAAAGTGCACAGTGAAAACAGGGGGTTCCAAGACAGATGGGAGACTGAATACCTGTTTACCTACAACAGGGATAAACCCCTTTGTCTTTTGCGGTGCAGATATGGTCGTGGTAAAGGAAATTAAGGAATATAATATGAGGAGGCATTATGAGACAAAACACCACAACACGTATGGTGAGTTGAATTGAGAGCAGAAGGAAAATAAAGTGTCAGAATTAAAGAGGACTCTTTCGGTACAGCAGGGCATGTTTAAGAAGTCCAAATCTCAGAGTGATGCTGCAGTGAAAGCCAATTTCATAGTGGCAGAATATAGGCCCATTTTGCAACTTTCAGTTTCAAATCACAAAGCCCTGCTTCACTCTGTGGAAGATAAGCTGGCTTCCTACAATTTGGCTCTAATCAACAACAGAATTAAGTGGGACGTTTGGCGTACTTTACCTTAATGGTCTGTAGGAAAGGCAAATCCCCAACACCATCACCATCAGACAAAGAAGGCACTTTAAGAAATGTTAAGGTTTTGTAAAGAAAAAAACCATAGTCCTGTTTTGAAAATGAATGCCTCTAAATGTTTGCAAATGTTTGTAAATAGATGTTCATGTGTTGGTACATTCATATACATACAGTATGTCAGTGTATTATACCGTGGCTTTTGGGGAGCCCTATTTTTCAGGCGTGGGAGGGTGCTGTGCATACATGAATGCGCCCGCCTATGTGCAAAAATATACTATCAATACATTTCAGTTAATACAGAGAATATTTAGATGGGACAACAAAGAAATAGAAATATGATTCTGTTATGAATGAAAATGAAATATGATTTTTTTTTTCTTTATCGCTCTCTGCCGAGAAACAATAAAAATGCACAGTGGACAGGCAATGGTTTGCGTTACCTTGTTAAACAGAGCAGACCTAGGTTGCAACCTATGACAATTAAGCACAAAGCACACGTACGCTGCAGTGCTGTACTACATGACGTGTGTCAAGTGCCGCCCCTAGCACCAATAGGAAGCGTCTCGCTGACCAATCTAGTCTCTCCTCATCCATTGTTCTACACATACGAGGAGACAGCGGCAGCAAGAAGTGAGGAGAAGAAGCCCAGCAGCCACGGGAGCAGAGGAGAAGAAGAGCTGCTACGGGAGCCGGGATGTACAAGCAGGGAGCAAGTGGAGTTTATTTATTTATTTTGTCTAATTTTTGCCTTGTAGATACAGGCACAAGTGAAGTAGTTAAAACTATGGTGAAAAGCAAGCAACAAACTAGTAAATAACGTCTGTAGTTGGGCCAACATTGTATTGAAGTACAAAACAACTTTTTCTCTAGAAAAATAAATGCGTTTTTTTAGGGGCAGTGGGGATAGAAATAGAACAGTGGCATGAAGCACCTTGTGGACACCGGTGTGGGACTGTACATAGAAAATAATAGTGGTGGCTGTTTTGACGGTGTGTTTTGGCCTTTATGACGCATGCAGTCCCACACATGGATGTAGGAACAGACAGCATTAAGTTTATTAGAAACAAATTATCGGGAAATTGTTATGCAGAAATAAACATGCACATTGACAAGTGCTTTACTATTAACCTATTATTTATTTGAGGAAGCCAAATATACATTTATACAGAAAAAATAGTGGTGGCACCAAAATAACGATATTTTAGAGCTCCCCCTAAATTTCTCAAACAAGGCTTTCTGGGGAGCTTATGTCTCTTTCAGGGTAGCCGAGCACCTATTTTGAACCCTGCAGTACGTACACACATATGCAGATTCATTGGGTGTGTTATGATGCATGTGTGATGACTGGTCCTGTGTGTGTGTGTGTGTGTGTAGGTGTGTGATGCGCTCAGATCTTGATGATCAGCAGCAGAGGAGGGTAGAAGCTGACTGTGTGACAGGCTGTCAGAAACAAATCATATCTAAACTCATCACATCACATATCTCGTCCTATGTACAGCTTTTTCTTATAAACAAATCATATTGTACATATTTTTTATTTATTTTATATTTTTTTCAAATCTTATTTTCAATTTTGTATTTTCTATTTATGCTTCTAGACTTGCAGTACTTGTTCTATCTTTCCTTACATTTTCTACTTACTATGTTTATTGTTATGCACCAAAATACCAAAGCAAATTCCTTGTATGTGAAAACCTACTTGGCAGTAAACCTGATTCTGGTTCTCTGAAGGTGTGATGTACTGTATATTTGTGTGTCAAACTACTTCAACCCAAAAACCTTCCCCTGAGTGTTCCAAATGACATTAAATATTACCATGCCCAGTGAATAATATCTTGAATACAAACCATGCACTGTGAGCACACTGTTATTTTAACCAGAACCCAAAAAACAAGGCAATAATGTTTAGTTTTGAGTGCTGTGATTTCACATAATACCCATGTTGCATTTCTGTCCCCCACAACAAATACAACTGAAAGGTCAGACTTGAAGCAAACAAATCAAACTTTAGTCTCTGGAGGAGATGCAGACATTTTCATCCTCAGAGTGGAGGAAAACAACAAAGTGAAGAGTAGAAGAGCAGTACTTCCTCTGTACATCTGAGTAACAGAAATTAGCCCTAAATGTCAGATTATTGTGTCCGTAAAGTAAATATTCTATACTAGTAAATTTGCTGAAAATGCAGGTCTTCTGTTGTGGACATTGACCTTTTACAGCAGACATTTTGACTTGTAACATTAAAAAATTAATGATGGTTCTATTCTATTAAAGCGTCCCAGTAAGCCATGATAGTGACCCCATTTACACTTAGCCACTTCGTGCATCTTGGGCGGATCAGACAGGTATCGTATATCGAAAAAGCTAAATGTAAATCCGTCTCCCCAAGATGCATACGTCAGCTTTACTCCCCCCAACTATAGCTACAGTCTGTGGGTCTGCACCTGTGATTATGACAACTACAGTTATAGTGAAATTACACTGAAATTAGCCCCTGTTCGCTTTATATACAGTCTGTGTTCTCATTAAAGTGACAGGAAAACGGCTCCATTTCAACACATACAATCATGCAGAAGGCATGCCAAGCTTTTGTAGTGTTTATCTGATCCCTGATCAGTTCCATCACTGTAGGATCTGTGTTGGTGAGACCCTGCGAAGACAATAAAACATTTGTCTCACTCATAGTTCATAAATGCATGTGTTTGTGTTATGGAGAGTTGTTAGCTGAAGCTAGCTAAACTGTTATTGTTGTATATAAACTGCTTAAGGGCAGAAATTCTTCTTCTTCCAGTGTTTTTGGCAGTTACCAAACAGCTTCTGGTGCATTAACACCTCCTTCTGGACTTGTGTAGAGATGACCCTGATTTGCATGTAGCCAGAAAAACCAAGACAAAATGCCATCACATCTGTGGCCTGACCAATGGAGACACATGTCAGAGTATATGAAAGTGTATTCAGTGAAAGTGTACTCAGTGGAACAGCCACTGAAATATGAACAGTCCTACTGGTCGCCTTAACAATCGCTACAAACACTATCCTACTGAGTTGGAAAGATAGATTTTTTGATGGCTATTGTATGGTGGTGTTTATAATAACGATGGTTATGCAGAATGAATCTAATAATAACAATAATAACAAGGAAATTAGGAATTTTGTTATTGTCTATCACATCATTATTATTATTGGTATATTACAGTATATTCTTCCCTTTTTTTCCTTTCTCCCATACACATACAATTATACACATAAACACGTGTGTCATATTTAACAGATTTTCCCTGAAACATTCAGTTATTACGCTAATTTAAATCACGATAACTGCATGATGCTATTATTATTATAAATTATGATGACTATATATTCATCCTTATTTGGTTTGTTTTGTTTTATATATGTATTATGTTGTGTTCGGTACGTCACCCTGTTTTTCTTTGTGACATGTCAAATGTATGCTGTGAAATTGGTCTATTGAAATTGGCCTATTGTTAAAAAGCCCTATTACTAATGAAAACTTCACTTTATAATCACTACAGTGGATTTCTGAAGAGCTGATGGTGGACGCATTTCTAATTATATTCCAAGAGCTGATATTTGTGACAATATTCACCATCTTTACTAAGCATTGCAAGTACCCAGTCACACCAGTGGCACAATACATTTATTCTCACATCATTGTGAGATAGGTGTCACACTGCTGAATATCTGACCTATATCACTACATACAGACAGAAGAGGTCATGGTATGTGATAAAATTGCTGCTTTTCTAGAAATGCTGGGATATGGTGCATATTCCACATGCTAGCTAGCTGGGAACTTGCTAGCACAAGAAAATCACAATAGCCCACCAAGCTAGCTGGCGAGCTAACTGCCAGTTATCAAGCGAACTAGCTTGGTCGCCAACAGGACACGTTAACATAGTGTATTCATGTATTTGTACAAAAACATATCGAAACATATAAAACTCTTAAAAAGAAAAGTACTGTTGTAGTGGTGACTTCCCACTTTAAAGAAGAGGGGATTGTTACACCCAAGAATTTGTAGTTCTTAAGTTTCCTGACCTTTTATGACCAGAGGTTGATGGCCACTATGTCTCTTATAGAAGTCCACCACTACTCCATTTGTTTTGGAAACATTCACCTCCCAAGCTGTTGGCTGCACACCAGTCCAGCAGGCATAAAACCTTGTTTCGGTAAGCTGTTTCATTGTTCTACCAACAACAGTCCTACCAATGTGGTATCATTGGCAAACTTAAACAACTTAACAGACTGGGAGTAGGAAATACAGTCATGTGTGTAAAGTGAGTATAACAGTGGAGACAAAATGCATCCCTATGGGGCGCCAGTGTTAATTACCAGAGACTTGGAGAACTTGTTAACACTGACCACCTGCCTCCTCCCATGCAAGATCTGACACAGGACTCCCAGTTTATCATACAGCCTGGATGGTAGAATTGTATTAGACGCTGAGCTGTAATCAACAAGCATAAGTGGCAGGTGCTTCAAGGTGCTGAAGAACTGTGTGCAAACGTAATGACACTGCATCGTCGACAGACCTTTTTGCCCTGTATGCAAACTGATAGGATTCAACTCCCTGCATTGTTTTAACGCAGGGTTGTTTTCAGTCTGAACCCCCGCTTAACCCCACACCATTACAGCAGAGCTGCTCCCTGGCCACCAAACAGCAGACTGTGGATGCATAGGTCAACTCCCAGTGCCCAGCAGTAAAAGTCTGTGGTTTCTGAGCAGGTCACGCTTGTGAATGTGTATGAATGTGAAGCAGGTGCTGCTAAGAAAGTTCAAAGTGAAGTTCAGTCATGGTTTCATGGATAAGTAAACGTAGTAAAATGAATAGATTTTAATTTATTTTCTGGTCTTTACCCTCAGTAAGTGGAGCACAGGTGTAGCTGGGAGGGTATCAGACTGCACTCCAGTTCAAAGAGCAAAGACTAGACTGCCTGTCTTTAACTCTTGCAGAAAGACTTTGCTGAAGAAATCATTTTATTTGATATTACACTTTTATTTTTCTCTAGTGATATTATCTCCAAGCTAAGGGTTTGTTAATGAGTCTTATAATGTTTGTCCACAGATATGTTAAGCATGTGAAGCAAATACAATACGATACAAAATATTACACAGATATTATCAAACAGATGAAGGATTTTTGTGTCAGAAGTGCAGAATGGATGTAGAAACTTTCCTACATTGAATATGGAAAATGTACCTACCTGGGAGGATGGTTTGGTTCAAGCAATCCTGATTTATGTTAATTAGGGGACAGATCTCAAAGACCAAACAGGCAAGAGGCCGTGTGTCGCAAACTGTGGTAAAAACCCCAACTGAGATGCACATTCTGAATGTGCTGTATACATGTCCAAAGAATGCTCCTAAAACCCGAATAATATTGGCATATCCCACATGTCTTAATTGGAAAATGCTACATTTGGAATAAGGCCTAATTTGGAATATCCAAACGGAGTATGCTGTATGACCCGTATCAAATTAGAAATATTCTCATAAGAAATAATAGTGGAAGATTAGTATGCATGTAAACATCAATGACTTTGCCACAGCGTTTTTATCTTGGCTTGTCTTCAGTTTGTTGAGTGTTTGCTGTAATTTTGGTTCCTGCTTGCCACTGACATCTGCCTGGATTGTTTACAGGTGGTCCAAAATGCTGCTGTAGAGCTTTTGACCAACTCCTCTAAAAGGTCTCATGTGACACCTCCTGATTTCTCTTTACTGGCTCCCCATCAAATTCAGAATTCAATTCAAGGTTCTTGTGATCACTTATAGAGCTCTGCAGGGTCAGACACCTGCCTACATTAGAGATCTACTGCAGCCCTATATCACCAGCAGGTCTCTAAGACCCTCTGATCAGGGTTTGTTGGTTGTTCCTCGATCCGGGCTTAAAACTAAAGGAGACTATGCTTTTGAGGTTGTGGCTCCTAAACTTTGGAACTCTGTCCCTTTGGACACTGTGGACACCTTCAAAAAGCAGCTCAAGACCCACATGTTTGGACGGTAGGTGTTTTTCTTCTTCTTTAGCCTGTCTTTTATGTCTGTTGCCTTATTTTTACCGTGAAACCCTTTGTGATGGTTTGCTCTTGAAGGGTGCTATTTAAATGAACTTGTTTATTTACTAAACTGTGCGCACAACTATGGAAAGTACTGCAGGTCAAAGTTAGGTCAAAGCAGGAAGTCGATCTGTAAACGGTGATGGTTGGGATGTTCACAGCGTTTGTTGAGAGTTTGGGTAATAATTTTCTCTTCCAAAGGCTAAACAGGGTTTTTTCATGTCTGTTGCCCTGTCTCACATCTTTTTAGCATTACATTACCAATCAACTTGGTGAGTGAAATGTTATTATTACCAATAGGAATGATAGGCAAAACTATGAAAATAAGATCCAGGTTTTAATGAACCAGAATTATCCATTAAGCCTAGATTTAGGATGGACAGAGAGGTAGAGATCTCTGTTCAATAGAAGCGGGCTGTATGAATATTCTTCATTGCATTCTATGTATGTATTTTAAAATGATCTGTTAGCATTTTTACTTATCAGACAGTTTTACTTGGACAAAGAAGAAGGGAAATATTCTGTATGAAGTATTTTCCTGTGTCATCACTTTTCCTTCTCAGACTGAAAATCCACCAAACCCACATCTGAATTTCTTCCTCATGTAGACTCTGACAGAAGTTTGTTATGTCCTGAGCAGCCCTCCTGCAGGCTATCAGCCTCCTGCATCACACACCATGCAAAACTGAAACGTACATCTTCTGTATCATGCATCTTCAACCAGAGATGAAAAAAAAACAGAGACAGGCTGAAGTGGACTGAGGCAACAGCACGTCTGAGAACACTCATCTTGATGCCGAGTCCAAATCAGAAAGCGCAAAAGATTTTCCACATTGCCTTTGAAATACTTTGGAGAAAAAGTGAGCTCAAACTTTATGAAGCCACACAGAAATACGCTGACTCCTCCAGGCAAGCATTTCACTGGTGTCAGGTGAAACCTCATATCTCCAGGACCTTGTTCTAGCTGGAGGCCACTGCATTTATGATATTATCCGATGAATTTTGAAAGGGTTTCATGATGAGCCTCGGGGAATGGAAAATGCTCTCAACTCGTGGAGGAACATTTAATCCTTCGAGTTAGTTTGAGAGCATGCAATATACATGGGGAGACAGGGTTTTTACCTGACAGTGATTATTTGACCTCTTTTAAAGCACCATTTTTTGACCTGCCAATAAAAGGTGTGTGAGTATTCAGGCTTTATTCTAATGCACAAACTCCTACAGCCCCAGAGTGTTGTATTATTTAGTGTGACACAGAGCAAATGTAGCCGACAAATAACTTAATCTCCCTCCTAATAAAAGATACAGTAAGCAGTGAAAGGCGAAAGAAAAGATCAGTGTGTGTGTGTGTGTCTGCCCTTCCTCCCACAACCTGATATTTGGCTATTGATTTATGACTGGAGCATCTATCCTGTTTAACAGCAGAATGCTGCCTGGACACTGGGCCAATAGAAACAGCCCCCAAATGATTAAGTATCGGCTCGATTCTTTTGTGTGTGTGCGTGTGTGTGTGTGTGTGTGTGAGAGAGAGTTTCTTCTATCAGTATTTCCTTCCCCTCTGCTGCTCCCATGATGCAGCTGATAATAAAGATGGAGGTTACCAGAGTTAGCGCCATGCGCCCCCCCAACCCGTGATCTATTGGGCCCACCACACCAAATGAGATAGTACTGTCCCTATGCCCTGTGTGTGTGTGTGTGTGTGTGTGTAAACAGGCTGCACATACCGGTGATTTGTTTGCATGTATTCCATGTCAGGTATGATGTATGTTATTATAGCAGGGCCCCTGCAGCCGACGAGGCCATTATGAAATAGAAAGTACACACACACACACACACACAGCAGATAAGTGAGATTCACAGTGACACACACACACACACACACACACACACCTTATCCCTCCTGGCAATTCAAAAGTTGACACAGCTGATAGGTTGTGCAGTAGGAAAACTAATATAAACTAATGTATTTGCAGTTCCTGGAGCCACTCTGACCTGCGCCACCTCTCTCTCTCTCTCTTATAATCCCACTATCTCTCTGTGTCTCTCACTCTTTTCTATTGTACTCTACTTTGTGCGTCTGGCTTGTGTTAGGTTAGGGACTGGTAGCTAGGGATGGGGAACCGGTTCCAAATTGTTCGATCCATCAGAATTGTATGCCCCCAAGCTTATCAGTTCCTTTTATTGATGCCGGCATGTTTTTATGACAGTTGGGCACTGCAAGATAATGATGTCAAACTCGTGTCTACACTGCTGGAAACTTGCAACAAGAACGAGTCATGGCGGAGAGGAAGAAACAGTTCAAAGTGTGGCTTCATTTAGCGAAGAAAGATGACAACAGTGCTAGTTGTAATGTCTATAAAATGATAATTTCAAGTAAGGGTGGAAACACAGGCAATACGCTGAAACATATTTTGTTATCTGTTATAATAACATTAGTGCCATGCAGGCAGGCTTCTTGATTAAGAAAACCTAAATGAAAAGGAACGCTGTACAAATATTCTCTAATTTCATCTATTTTAGATGACAATAAAAGAGTTACATTGACGCTGAAAACCTGTGTAGGCCTACTTTTTTTCCACAGAAAACTGATCATGTTATGGCTAGGACTGTTTCCCTCTCCCTTCCTCTTGTTGTCTTGTTTTCCCTCTCCCCTGTGTTCCTGGTTTTCTGTCTGTCTCTGTGTTGTGTGTCTGTGTCTGGGCGTGGCTGTGAGATTCCTGCTCCTAATCATCCACCTGCGCGGCTGGGGCTCATCACCTAATCATCCCTGCAGCACTTACATACCCGGCTCTACTCTCCAGTCTTTGCCAGATTGTTTCGTTTGCCAGTTTGGTAAATGTGTCAAGGCAAGCACTCTAAACTCTTCTCAGCTCAGTACGTTTTGTGAGTTGTTTCGTTTCGTCTTGGATTGCAGACACTGCCACTACCCAGCCCAGCCAGTCCTCCCTCCTGGATTCCCCTCGCCTGCTCTGCCTGTCTTCGCTTCCATACCACGGGGTTATTTCCTAGCTCACCTGCCTCTCCGTCTCCAGCCTCCTTCCCATACCACCACCCAGCTACAATAAACTGTTGTGACATTCCATACGCCAGTGTTTCGTGTTCTACTGTTTTCAGGGTCCCTTTTGGGAACTGTTGGGTCTCTGTAAATATAAAGAGTCGGACTTGCTCTATTCGAAAAAGTGCCCTGAGATAACTATGTTATGATATGGCGCTATATAAATAAAACTGAATTGAATTGAATTGAATTTTGACTTGCCTTCTAACAGATCATGAATCAATAAGGGATTTGATAAAGAATTGGATCGATAAGCAGAATCAATAATGGCATTGGTATCAATGAAATCTTATCTATTCCCATCCCTAGTGGTAGCCTAGGCCTGTTAGCAAACAGTTGCTTATATTCACATCCAGCAGTAAAAAGAGGTTGAAAAGCTCTGTAGAGCTGTTGATAATACTGTAATTCTCTGTAGGTTCATCACTGTGAGTGACCCCTTTCACATTACACTTAGTATTTTGGTCCACTTACATCAAGGCCTCTGTGTCTCAAACAAAGTGCTTCTGAAACCCATTTCTAATGGAGGAATCGGCAGTCTGACAATCACACACACTTTATGCAGCAATTAGCCAATGTGCTGACATGGTGCATTTCTAGTGTGAACACAGTGTTGAGGCTCATAGATGGACAGACGGACAGATAGGCTTGAGCTGAGAGGAATAAACTACATCGATGAAGTTCATGGTAATTAGGAAAGATGTCACTGAGTGCAACATCATGACGCATTTACGTGTTTTTAATAGTGTGGACATCAGCGGAATTGCTTGTAGGATAAACAATAAATATGATGAGTTGAATCGGGAGCAGAGGGAAAAGAGGACTCTTTCAGAACAGCAGGGCATGTTCAAGAAGTCCAAATCTCAGAGTGATGCTGCAGTGAAAGCCAGTTTCATAGAAGCAGTAGAAATAGCCAAGGAAGGTGCGGTGACAGGAGTGGACTGGTGGGAAGGATGAGAGGATAGATGTGTGATGAGAATTGTGGGAAAACACTGAACATGTGATGAGCACTGTAACAAAAACAGTGAACTTCCTGCTATGAACCACCAACATATGAAGATGTGCCCTACCACAGAGAGTTGTGATGGCTAAGTCGGGGCAAAGTGCTCTTTGAGTTACGTGGGGAAGTATGCCATTTTATGGAAAGCAAGGAGAAGGAGCCAACAGAGCTCCGAGATGAGAGGTGGCTATTGGACTTAGCTTTTTTGGGTGTGTTAGCATGCCCGAGCGGTCAAAGGAGGCAAATAGAGTTAGGTAGCACTTCAGCACTTACATTTTATTTGACATAGCACCAGTACAACACAACCACCTTCCCGTCTTTCCATCACCCACAAACTGAGGCCTTATATATGTCTTCTCCCCTAATTGGCTGGAACATACCATTCCCCAAATCACTGCTACACACATACATACATAATGTTTACATAAACCCCTTCCCCCAAAATATATACACGCTTAATAAATATTACACCCCCAAAATAGCCCTAATAAATACACATACATCTTTTACATATTAAATACCATTCAACAATACACACCAACTCCCCTCTACCCACTTCCCACCTGTTGTTATCCTCCCGGAACTAATAAAAAGGTGTCCGAGTCCCCGGGGAATTCTTTTGCCCGAACACCATGGGAGACTGAGAACCGGCAGAGGTAAGTTGTGCGTGATACATCCTTCAATTTAGCCTAGCATAATTGTACCTTCTATTCCTCCATATGAATATACATTTGGCTCCTATCGAGTCATACTAATGCACGTTATTTGCTCGTTCACAGACCAACGACACGGTGGAACAGCCCAGCGTTCCCGCTGTGAAACCCGGCTCAAACCACTGCAACCTACCAACAATAATCAATAAATCCCTTTATTAAAATACCATGCGTGTGTACTTAACCATGTCTTAATACCTCAATCACCCTCTTACTCTAGTAATAATATATACTATTAGCTAGACGTCTTAGTAACGGCGGCGGTGACACAACAAACAATCTCAATATGCTGAACCTACAGCTGCAGGGACATGGCCGTGTGATCACAAACATGTATGATGCAGTAAAAGCCTTCCAAACCAAATTGTGCTTGTGGGAAAATCAAATGCAACTTGGGCCACACACCCAGAAACTAGTAAACAGGCAGGCAAGACATTTGTTGCCAAGATAAAACTGTACATATCATGAATTAAAAATGTTATAGTAAAGTTTTACTCAATACCATAACCATAACTTTCTACTAGCCTACTGTGAGGGTTGCTGTGTTTAAAACTCTACTACTACGGACGTGGATCTGACGTGCTGACGTGCTCAGGTGAACGTATTGTCTCATTTCCGGTTACCGGTGTTTCTGTGTTACTGATTGCAAAGTTCGCTGCTCCAGCTAAACCCAGTTAATTTTGATATTTTCTTTACTATAGCGGTTAATTACCCGCTATACATTTAAGGATACACTAGCTCTGTTTAAGCACTCATATCTGTCTCCTGTTAGCGACTTTCCGCTAATCCCACAGTTGTTTACACGCCAGTTAGTTGCTACTTCAGCTCAGTTAGCGATGGCGTCTCTCTCTCCTTCTCCCTCTCCTGCTCTCTCTTGCTCGGTGTGTCAGATGTTTAGTTACTCCTCTGCCTCCTTTAGCGATGATGGTACGTGTAACAAATGTAGTTTATTCACCGCCTTGGAGGCGAGGCTCAGTGAGTTAGAGTCGCGGCTCCGCACCATGGAGAGTAAGTCAGCCGTAGCTAGCCAGCCCCTAGCCGGTGCGAGCCGACCAGAGGTAGCTTCTGCTAGCCGTCTCCCGGCAACTCCCGAGCAGCCGGGAAGCCCGGGAGGCTGGGTGACTGTCCGAAAGAAGCATAGCCCTGAACCAAAGCCCACGGTTCACCACCGACCCGTTCACGTTTCTAACAAGTTCTCTCCACTCAGCGACACACCCGCTGAGAAACCAACTCTGAGTATTGGCAGCTCCATTTTGAGAAACGTGAAATTAGCGACACCAGCGGCCATAGTCAAATGCATCCCAGGGGCCAGAGCGGGCGACGTTCAACCCTATTTAAAACTGCTGGCTAAGGATAAACGTAAATATGCTAAGATTGTTATTCACGTCGGCGGTAATGACAGCCGATTGCGCCAATCGGAGGTCACGAAAATTAATGTTGAGTCGGTGTGTACATATGCAAAAACAATGTCGACTCAGAAGTTTCCTCTGGCCCTCACCTATCTATTAGCGATGACATGTATAGTCGCTATAAGTCATCATTCAAACCGCTGGTTGTCGTGAGGTGGTGTCCAGGTAACGATGTGGGCTTTGTAGATAATTTCCGGCGGATCCTTTCTGGAGAAGACCCGGTCTGATTAGGAGAGATGGCATTCATCCCAGTTTGGATGGAGCCGCTCTCATATCTAGAAATCTGGCCGAGTTTATTAGTGGCCCAAAGCCATGACAGCTCAGAGTTCAGACCATAGACTTAATACAGTCTGTGGTCCAGACCAGGAGGCAGAGCTGCAGTCCTACACGCTTCTCTGCGCTTCCATTAGAGCAGTTACCCACCCTGAACTCCACAGAGAGGTTGTCTGCCCCCCCACCACTTAAACTATTTAAATCCAAAGTAAACAGAAGAGGAGTTGCACATAAAAACCTAATAAAAAGTACAACCACCACTGCAACAGTACAACAAAATAGGAGAATTAAATGTGGACTCTTAAACATCAGATCTCTCTCATCTAAAGCTGTTCTAGTAAACAATCTAATATCAGATCATAATATTGATTTATTTTGTCTTACTGAAACCTGGCTGTGTCAAGGTGAATATGTTAGCCTAAATGAATCCACTCCCCCCAGTCACATTAATACTCAGATTCCTCGAGGCTCAGGCCGAGGAGGTGGAGTTGCAGCCATCTTCGACTCAAGCCTATTAATCAAACCTAAACCTAAATTAAATTATACCTCATTCGAAAGCCTTGTTCTTAGCCTTTCACACCCAACCTGGAAAACACTACAGCCAATTCTATTTGTTATAGTGTACCGAGCTCCTGGACCGTATTCTGAATTTTTATCTGAATTCTCAGAGTTCTTATCAGGTTTAGTCCTTAAAACAGATAAAATACTTATTGTAGGTGATTTTAATATTCATGTGGATGT